>WNYA01000728.1:88383-120938 GCA_019512145.1 Engystomops pustulosus | reverse complement strand
TCGTCCATATAGCTGCCTCCATACATCGTCCCTTTATCAAACGAGGTTTGTCAGGCCGAAATTTGGGTTGTTTTCATGGATTCCACATCAAAGTTGTTAACTTTGTCGCCACCCTGCTGTGTTATCCACAAAATACACTGGCAAACTTTTACCATTTACGGATATTATTTCAGCGCTTCTTGCGCATCTGTTTACATTCCCCTCACCCGCCATATCCTAAACTTATAAGAACGCTACTACACTTGATCTTATACAAAAGGTTCTTAGAAGTGCTGTTTGGGGAGTAGCCTAGAGACAGGGGCTTGGATTGGCGAAAGCTCGCCTGGCAGCGGAGCGCCAGCTCCATGCCAAGATCCAACTAACATAGTTTTAACTGCAGCACCTTTAATCTACTACTAGTTCACTGCCTCCATACATGGTCCCCTTATCAAACGAGCTGTGTCAGGCAGAATTTTGGGTTGTTTTCATGGCTTCCATGTTAACTTTGTCGCCACCCTGCTGTGTAATCCACAAAATATACTGGCAAACTTTTATCATGTAGCGATATTATTTGAGCGCTTCTTGCTCACCTCCTTTGGTTCCTCTCTGCCACCCATTGGTTTGAAGCCTGAGTCCATTTAGGGTATGTCGCCATGCCACTCTCTAGCCTGCCGCTGCTGCCGCTGCCTCTGCATGCCGTCCCCTATAGTGTCAGGGTCAATTATTGGATGTTTTAGATGCTATCTAGCTTCATTCTGTCACTCTGTCATGGCCATGCTGTTGCCCATAATTTTGGCATAATGGTGCGATTAGGCAGCCTCAGAGGCATCCATGCATGCTGCCCCTGCTGTTTCCTGTCCATTTCCGTGGTGTTTCCATCCTTTTCTGAGGTTCCCAGGTGTTTGGCCAAGCTTCCCTGTGCAGAGCCTTGGTCCCCTTGAAAAATGCTCGAGTCTCCCATTGACTTCAATGGGGTTCGTTATTCGAGACGAGCACTCGAGCATCGGGAAAAGTTCGTCTCGAATAACGAGTACCCGAGCATTTTAGTGTTCGCTCATCTCTATTAGGATCCCTAAATCGGAGACATGGTTATAACTGGCACCAAAATATTAGTTTTTAGCTAATTGTAGCATTGTTTTCATTGCTACCAGTGACGATTGTGAAAGCAAAAAAAAAGGGTACTGTTAGAACTGTAGGTCCATGACACCTTCCTTTCCGGTAGAATTTATAGAATGGAGGAACTGATGGCCTCCAATTGGGAGAACTTTGCTGCATTCACTCCCTGGTGGGTTTAGTTTTGCACCACAGGGGCTTTGTCCGAATGGCTGCTGATGTTTAGGACTTGGGGGAGGAGTCTATCCTTACAACTTGGGTGTTTCACCACCTACCCCAACTTTGATTTGGTCCCACCTTTCCCAGGAATCTCTCCCTTTCTTCTACCTTCTTTAATCACTTTCTCGTTTATTCTCTTTCTCATCTCCTTCTTCTGTTTTAGTTTTTGTTTTCTTAGTTTCCAATTTTGTAATGGCTCATATTTTTGTCATTTTGTGAGCTTACTTTCTGCATTTTGGGCATACTTGAGGGCCCATGTCCCATGTTGTTGTCTTCTTCATCAATTTTTGTTTCTTTTAATAAAAAGTTATTCACCGAGAAAAAGTAGTTCTACAAGGTCAAACATTTTCTGACAACATGAATACTATCCACTTTGGGGTCACTTTCTATGAAATAAATATTCAATAATGCCAGTGATACAAATACTCTAGAATATGAATATGCAAATGAATCCTAATGAACAGTAATGCAGATGTATCCCATTTCCCTCTCATTACCACTTTAGCCCACTCTTCTGACAGATCTGATGGATTTTGCAGGCCAGGTGGAGGGTTCGCTGGATGTTGTAAAGACCTCTAATTTATAGCATTGTTCTACGCCAAGGAAAAAATAAAAATCAACCTTCAGTGGAAAAACCTTTTATTTTTTTTTGTCCCGTTGAATTGTAATCTCGGCTCCGCTGTGCACTGAATATTGAAATGTTTTCCTGACAAGTAGTGTTTGTATTAACTCCACTTTAAGGTGGCAGCGACAGACTATCCATCATTTCTAGCAGTGTTCCGGATTCACGTTGTACTTCATATGCTATTTAATGGATTAGGTTAATAACAGGCCCCATAAAACTACTATGAAAAGTGGTGCAGTCATTTTTAATAGGAAAATGGCATATAGTATGTAAACATTTGCTACAGCCAGTTCTATCGCCCTATCTGTACCTGCCTCTTTGCTGCCAGCGCATTAGGTCTAAATGGCTGTAAATGGAAAGTCTTTAAAATGCAAGCAATAAAACAAGAAAATATGCCATAAACAATGCCCCGTTAACACTGGGAGCAGAAAAGGCCTCAAAACTAAAGAGAAATCCCATTCAATCTGGATGTCATGCTGCATGAACATAATGGGAATCGAGTCTCTGTTTACAGAACAACCCTCTCTAAAGCATCTAGGGAGCTACCATCTCTAGGCGAAAGTCATATGCACATTATACTTTTGGAGCCTTTTTAAAATTTATCGTTCATCACTAGGATAACCACTTTTTACTCGTATTGTAATAATACGTCATTTGACTAAATCAGTGTCATTCAGGACCCCTTTAATGACCGATAGACTGTTCACAGTATAATCATGATTTACTAAATTTTTCCTACATCGGTCCCACAGCCCACAGGAGGAAATTTACCAGGGATTGTAAAGGGAGTGCACGACCTGAAATAATCACAATTACTAGCAAACTGCCAAATGGACATGGAAGAAGAGTGAAGAAATCAGGCAATACCTTTTTGGGGCTAACTGAGTATATTTGATGGTGAGCTTTTAAGAATACTAGTTCTCTTTGTCAGACATGAAGTTAACATCATGTCTGACGAAGAGAACTAGTATTCTCGAAAGCTCAGCATCAAATATACTCAGTTAGCCCTAAAAAGGTATCACCTGATTTCTTCACTCTTCTTCTGCTCTCCATGACTAACATGGTACAAATCTACACTACAAGTAAATGGACATGAAGGAGCGTGAAGTGGACATTGTAAGCGGGGGAGTTGGCCGTTGTGGGGCGTTCCTGACCTACGCCTGCACAATTGTGATAGCTTGCAAACTGTCATGACTGAAAGTTTGCCTATTAAGGTGCAATTCTTGCATAGAATTGTGTACTGCACAGACCGGCTGTAAGATATGTTAGGAGGCCAGAGCCATCTTATGTATCCGGCTACCGGGGGAGTGGTGACTTCATCATACACCGATACTTGAGATTTGAGATTGAGATTTTGGAGGCCCTGTTAAAACAAATGTCGCCTTTTTATAAAATTCTTTATGGTTATTATATCACCTGTTACCTCCTTTAGCGCTAATGCTTGTACAATGTAGCATATATATGTATTGCTATTCCTTTCATTGCTGTTGGATATAGCTGCTTTGACTCTTTTCATAGATTAGGCAAAAAGTCAATAGGGGCCAAAATAAGAGGGCAATGAGGTACTTTCCTCAGAAAAGAAACATTACAAAGTTTCTAATAATCATTTGTAATAAACGTTTATTATTGATTTATAAGTCTGTTTAAAAGTTATTGATCATGTAACACTTGTGATGAATTAGAGTCAGTTGGATATTTATGTGCGATGAATACTGGGGGGTATCTATCAGGACCTCTATACCACAAAAGTGAGTAGAAGTCCAGAAATAATAGCATTGCACTTGCAATATTCTTGCCCTTTCCGCCTCCTCCACGCCAAGGGGTCATGGAGTGGCGTGAAGGGGGGCGGCCGATAAGGGAGTGGGCCAGTGCAGGGTGTTCCTGTTCTCAAGTCTGAACACTTGCTGCAGCCATTGCCTTTACACACGTGATAGGACCTGGCATAGAGATAAAATCCTGCACAGCCACCCGCTAGATACATCTAGTGACCTAAGCATCTTGATGACTGACGCTGTGCCGGAGGGATGGCGGGGCTATGATACTATGGCGCATGATCACCGGCATAAGATATTTGATCCACACTGTTTATAGTTGTGACCTTTCCTATTTTTATTTAAAAGATATGAACCAAATAAGTCCTATGTATAAGAGAATAAGACCATTTTAGTCAAGGGGGAGGTAAACTTTCATTTCCATCAGCCAATAGGGTTGTGTCTCTGTGCCATAAGAAAATGAAATATCAGACTTCTGGACCATATCCGTAGAACAGATAGACAAGCTTAAAAGAATAAAAAAACAAAGATACAATGTGCATTACTGTGTAGCCATAACCATAAACATGTGGCCATAATCACCTACTATAAAATATTTTGCAGTAGGCGTATGCGAAACAAAGTGTGAAAGAAACCCCTAGTATAATGTGTGTCTATAGTGTAATAAGAAAAAAAGTTTTATGGGGGATTTGAATGTTTAGGTTTTTTTAGTATAATTTTTTTTTAACTTTTATTAATTTTTACTTTTATTATTTTACAGACCCCCGAGGGTACTTTAACCCTAGGTTGTCTGTACGATCCAATCATATACTGCCATACTACAGTATGGCAGTATATGAGAATTTTCCTCCTCATTCATTACAATGTGCTGATAGCACATTGTATTGAAAGGTTTAAAACAAGTCAGGTCTTTGGAAGACCCAAGGCTGTCATGGCGATGGATTACCACTCCCCAAAGACGTCATGGGGAGCAACGATGCACCGCCATCTTGCCGAAGATCGTCGCTTTTTGAAGCTGCCGACAGCTTTACCGCTTTGCTCACGGCTATCGTCGGGATAACACCAATCGCGGGTGTTACCGGTAATTCTTTGTTGCAATATGCAGCAAAGACTTACTGGCTATGGAGCGGGCTCAGTCTGTGAGCCCTCTCCATGCATCGAGACCCAACGTGCGCCATGAATACACGGCGGGCGGTTGTGAACTGGTTAATACTGCAGGTTTTTAGAGGAAAGCAGGAATTGAGGGACAGCGACATGGCTGTGGTTCAGCTGCTGGTGGTGGTGATGGAACTGATGCTGCAAGGAGCCTGCTCCAAGTTCCTCTGGATGTGTGGGGTGTGTGGCTTGTACTCGTAGACCCTAATAGGCCCCAAAAAGTTGAAGCTTTGGTCATTTTCATGGCAGACAATGCATCAACTCAGTTGCATGTGTAGAGCCTTCAAGAGGGCAGTGGTTTGGGCTGGATGGTGGAAGAAGAGAGGGGTGATGATGAGGTCCTAGAGCAGCCATCTAAAGGCCAGGAGGCCACAGACAGCTGACCGAACAAGTGAAAAGGGGCCATGGCACAGCTGTCAGTCCATAGCCACATGTCATTTGTAGGCTGTACCACCAGTCCATAAAACATGGCCAAAGCTTTAGCAATTCGAGCAACTCAGGTATGACGAGGCACCTACATAGTAAGCATGAGCTGCAGTGGCTAAGACATCAGTGGAGCATGTCTGGGAAAAATGTACAAGAGGGGGAGACACTTCCCACCAAGGAAATCTTGTTGGTGTGACTGCGCCCTGAAAATTGAGTTGTCCACATACTCAATAGTGCTGAATACTAGCCCCCCCTTCCACCCCCTTATGGATCCACACTACATGACTTCAATGGGCTCCTCTTCAGGTCAAAGTTTAGCCCAAAGTTCGGGTCCCAATTTTTGTAGGAAAACCCTGTTGAACCAGAAATTCGCCCAACCCAAAGTCAACAAACAAGTGAAGTTCAGAGATGTGTGATAGGTCTGAAATCCATGTTCTTTATTAAACTTCAAGACATAAAACACCTAAAAACACATAATACTCTTCCCTTACTGTGTTACAAAAGCATTTCCCCCAGAAACAGTAGAGCATTACACCCCTCGTAATCATTAAGACCTGGTATAAAAATGTCACAGCGATAAACAACAGGGGACGTTATAAATACACATAGAAAAATCGAGACGATGAGGAGAGTGATAATAAGAAGCAATAGAACATCGGAGCGGCTATACGTGCAGGGAGCCTATACACAATGCAAAGCGACGTTATTCTATATGTTTTTAGAATATCTCATTGGGGCTCATTTACTAAGGGTCCGTCAGACGCATTTTCGTCGGGTTGCCTGGCGATTTCCGTTTTGCGCCGAATTGCCCCGGGATTTTGGAGCACGCAATCGGATTATGGCATATTGGCACTGGCTTGCCCGCAACAGAAATCGAGCGGCGGGCTGTCGGACGACGATGGATTCGGACAAACCGTGGAATTTAAAAAAGGAAATGTGTCGCAAGATCAAGCACTCACATGCACCAGGAAGAAGCAGGTGAACTCCGGTGGACCTCAACGCGGAAGCGACGGATGCAGGAATCCTCACGAGGTTAGTGAATCGCACCGGACCATAATCCTCGTCAGACAACGCACCATGGGATCGTGACAGGCCCGGGTAAGTAAATGTGCCCCATTGTGTTTATCATTGTGCCATTTCTATACCGAGTATTAATCATTACCGGGGGTGTCCTGCTGATATTTTTCTGGGGGTGATGCCTTTGTCACACATTTATGTATTTTAGCTGTTTTTAAAACTAGCAGTAGATTTACACTGACTCCAGAATAGTGAATTAGCTGAAATAGTCCTATAGACCTATATGAGCAGTGGAAAATATTTTTTTAGACTTTTCTATGCCAAAAAAGACCAAGAATGATAAATAATCCCAATGGGTTTCACTGCTAACAAACCTATAAATGTCAATAGTTTCTCTCAATGCTATTATTTCTCCCCTTGTAGAGGTTCTTCATGGTGTTGATGATCTCCGTGTTCCTCATGCTGTATATTATGGGATTGGTACATGGGGTGAGCATGACAAAGAGCAGAGATTTCAGCTTGTTCTCATAGAAGGCATTTTCATGTGATGGAGACAAGTAGACCCCAATGAGGGATCCATAGTAAGTGCAGACCACTAGAAGGTGAGAGCTGCAGGTGGAGAAGGCTTTACTTCTTCCTTTCCAGGAGGAGATCTTACAAACAACAATAAAAATGCTAATATAGGACACTAAGATGCAAAAAAAGGGACAGAAAATGAGAGAAATGCCAAATGAGAAATCGAACCAAACCAGGTCATCAACATCTGAGGATGAGAGAGCGAGAAGAGGAGCAAAATCACAGAAGAAGTGGTCAATGATGTTAGAGGAGCAAAACTGTAATTGACTTATCATAATGACTTCAACATTCAGGAGACAAAGAACAAGTGTCCAAGAGCCAAAGGCCAAGTGGATGGAAGAATTCATGTTCATTATAGCAGAATAACGTAACGGGAGACAGATGGCCAAGTATCGGTCAAATGACATCAACATGAGGATGCAGCATTGAGCACCAGATGAGACAAATACAAAAAAGAACTGTGAGATACAACCACTGATGGACATACTGTGACCGTCCCACCATATGATGCACAGCATGTTGGGTACGATACTGCTAGTAATAATCAGGTCAGCCAGGGACAGGTTGCAGATGAAGAAATACATTGGACAATGGAGGCGATAACTGGAGGACACCAACACGATGATCATGAGATTTCCAAAAAATATGAACATGTACACAAGAAGGGCGAGACAGAAGAAGACAATACGGAACGTCTTCATATTCGGGAAGCCGGTGAGAAACAGCTCAGTCACCACAGTCTGGTTCTCTCCACACATCTTATACAAATATATGGTTCTCCTAGTATAAAAATATAGGGACATAAAATTAATCCATACTGCAACCTGACACATCTTGTAGATATCAGAATTTTTACCTTTTAGATTTTTCAGGATATTTTGGTAATATAAATTTTAATGCCGTTGCTGTTAGGGAACAGATAACAAGATCTCCAGCTGTCCCTACCTATTTCCCTATCCTACCCTAAATGTTAGACAACAACTGGGCCACAGTGAAAATATATTGAGAAAGGTTTGGAAGGAATGTGTTGGCCAAGAAAAATTCTTCTGTGATGCTAAATACTTTTGTGTAAAAAATACAAAAGTGCTTAAGGAATGAAACCTTAATAGGCTAACCAGAAAAAATATACTTGCTTCTTTCAGAGCACACAGGCATTGAGTTTGGAAATGAATTACTGAGAGTAAAGCTCAACATTTGAGAAAAATGTTACACTTAAATAATTAATGGTAATATATCAAGAAGAAAAGTCGGTAGAGAAGGGGGGGTGGCATAGGAATACAGGAGTCTGGAGGTAGGCCCTTGTGGGGTTTGTGTCCTCAATGAAAACACATACACAAAAAACAAGACAAACGAACACGTGCCAAATACAAATATAGGTCAAAACCAAGAGGACACTTCAGTACAGAGTCTAGAGACAACCAGAGGGTCAGAAGACCTTCAAGGGTCAAAAGATCTAAGTATTCAGAATTCCAGAAAATAATAATCAGCTCCAGAGAAGGCTAATATCAAGCCCTGGGAAGTGGACAGATAATCATCTTATGAGATATCAAACTACGTTAGCAGGGGAGGAATGGCATCTTTCCATCACAGCTAGCTTAACTGTCTGTAGACCAGAACAAAGTCAGTAGGAGGCATACAGGTACTTCAATTTACACCTCGAAAGTCTCTAATTTGGGGGGTGAAGAAGGTGTAAATCAAAGAAAACATCTGTCCTGCAAAGATACACTAGGAGCACTCCAACAGACACACAGGCAAACTACTCAAATCCCCGGCGTAGCCACAAAAAAGGGGAAGTATTTAGAAAAAGACACAAAAGATCAAAAAAGGTGCAAAAAAAAGAAAAACACAAAAATACATGTCCCCCCCAAAATACAATTTTACTTCACTTACATAGAACAGCCTCAGGGATTATCTACTTTTATGTTTAACTGCAGTTTTCTGTGATGATCCCTACTTGATGATGATTCCACCTGTGGAATATGTACAGATGGGGCTTAGACCATGTGGGTCCTTCTTTATCCCGTGTCCTCCATGTATCCGTGTTACCTCCTCCCTTATAACTGTGACATTTCTACATAATTTATTGTCTCCTTTATATCTTTAATAACCGGGGAGACCAATTACTGCAGCTCGAAAATCTGTTCATCTCTGGAGTCCAGTTCTCAATATTACACGAATTATCTAACTGCTCCCCCCCCCCCCCCCCCCCCCCCCCCCCAAATGCTATTTTTTCTTTCCAAAAACACAAATTATACACAATTATAGCAAAATTTTACTGGAATATTTTTAGTATCGTTATAAAGTCATTTTCTATCATCATTTCCTCTTAATTTTAATCTTTTATATTGTAATATTACACAGGTCTACAACTTATATATAATGAATATGTATTTTGGTTTGTAGAAAACAATTTTTTTTTTAAATCAAGGCGTCAGGACTAGCCACAAACCTATCGGTATACTATGTACTACAGGTATTGTTTGCATACTTCTTCAATAACTTCTACGACTAAAACTTGTAGATCAAGATAATGTTTACGTACCCCGATCTTCACTCAGCAATTCATTCCATCCCCCATGCCACAGATACACCAGCACCCAAGGCTCCTGCTACTTTGGAAGAGATTCGTGCTCTGGTGAAGGTGGAATCCTACCTGAACGAGATAACTAATCAAGTTATAACTTGATGATAGAAGATTTTTTTCAAGGAGAAGAAAAATGATTTAGTACGAGAAACTTTAAAAGGAGGAATTCTCCAGCCAAACACTTAAAAACACTGATGCTTTATTCCATATCGAGTAAAAACAAAAATCCGGTGCACAATGATTAACATATATACTCGTGTATAAGCCCAGTTTTTCAGCACAAAATATGTGCTGAAAATCCTCAACTCGGCTTATACACAAGTCAATACAACCCAGCACTAGTATACTCAGCCTCCGGTGGCCCTGATGCACAGTGCTGCTCCCTATATGTCCGCACTGCTCCCCCGATGTCCGCACTGCTCCCCCGATGTCAGCACGGGTCCTCTTCTGTCTTCTTTCTTCAGTAACATCCTGCAGGGCGCCGGCATGTTCTTCTCCCGGACGTCACATAGAATGACGTCAGCAGCGGCCGCGACATACTATGCGCCTGCCGGTCGGGAAGAACATGGCCGCGCCCTGCAGGATTTTACAGAAGACACAAGAAGACAGAAGACAGGAGCAGAAGATAGATGAGGAACCGTGCTGCACATCAGGGCCACCGGAGGGTGAGTATATAAGTTTTTATTTTTTGTGCTGGGCAGGCTGTATACTACTGGGGCAGGCTGGGCTGGCTGTATACTACTGGGGGCAGGCTGGGCTGGCTGTATACTACTGCGGCAGGCTGGGCTGGCTGTATACTACTGGGGGCAGGCTGGGCAGTGCTGTATACTATTGGGGTATCGTATAGAAAGGCGGACAAGGAAAGACCAGAAAAGCGCTCATAGAGTAGTATGGTAGTAGCCTGTGGTGCTGACTAGGCAGAATGGAGAGAGGCTCACCGGATGTGGTTGTGCTGTTTTAGGCACAACTCTAATGAGGGTATAGAAGGTTAGTGTCTCCTGGTGGTGCCCATGGACAAGGGTCGTCGAGACACGGTTGCCAAACCGTTCTGGAAGCGTAGTCGGTAGAGCAGGAATGGTACTTGTCTCAATTCGGCGCAAAGGCCTTTGGTAGAAAATCGTTGGAGTCCAACTCTACCAGAACGCAATTCGGAGCAATAAACGAGCTAACCACCAACTGCTGACGGGAACGTACGTAGATTATAATAGGGGTTGATCGTCAAGGTTTCGTAGTAGATGGTGTCTGTGACCTATCTGTGTGTGCCGAATTGTACCCTTCCTGCTCTACCGTATACTATTGGGGGCAGGCTGGGCTGGCTGTATAGTACTGGGGGCAGGCTGGGCTGGCTGTATACTACTGGGGGCAGGCTGGGCTGGCTGTATACTACATGGGGGCAAGCAGGGCTGGCTGTATACTACTGCGATGACTCCTACACCAGTCCATGTGATTTTCTTCATCTGGTGAGCTGTATGCAAATTAGTTTTTCCATTTTATTTAGTAGGAAACTTGAATCTTCCTATAGATGCCACTGAATTACTTGATCAAAGCTCAAAATAAGAAATGTATTGTTACCAGGAGTCTGTTTCATGGTTCAGACATCGTGAAAAGGAGTTTGTTCCTTACTTGGCTTATACAAGTAACAAGTTTGGCTTATTTCATTGAGGCATTTGTCGGATCGGACATTAAAGCGGTTACGGCTGATAAAGAGTTTGTCAATAACTTGATGTTGTTTTCTATTCAGATATTGTCTTATACCGGATCCCTGATGAAGAGACCTGAGTAGTCTCGAAAGCTTGTAATTGTTTTCACCTTTTTAGTTAGCCAATAAAAGGTTTCATCAACTGCGGACTCTCATCTTTTATCTTTTTCTTTGTAATTTACATGTAGGTGAAGGCCGCAATAAATGGGATGACAGTCACAGAATTCTTTCTTCTTGGCTTCGATCATGTACAGAGCCTGAGGCCGTTCCTCTTTATCCTGTTTCTGCTCATCTACGTGTTGACGTTGGTTGGGAATGTTTCCATCATCATCCTGGTGTCCATTAGTCACCGTCTTCAGTACCCAATGTATCTGTTTCTCAGGAACCTTTCTATATGTGATGTCCTTTTCACTACAAACATTGTACCCAAAATGCTCCAGGTCACCCTACATGGAGGGGACTCCATTTCATTTTCCAGTTGTGTGGGTCAACTTTACATGTTTGCAGGTACAGCCATAAGAATGGAGAGAGCGCCCACGGATGTGGTTGTGCTTTTGTTTGTTTAAGGCACAACTCTAATGAGGGAGATATAGAAGGTTAGTGTCCTGGTGGTGCCCATGGACAAGGGTCGTCGAGAACGGTTTGCCAAAACAGTCTGGAAGCGTAGTCGGTAGAAGCAGGATGGTATTGTCTCAATTCTCGGCGCAAAGGCCTTTGGTAGAAAATCGTTGGAGTCCAACTCTACATAACGCAATTCGGAGCAATAAACGACTAACCACCAACTGCTTGAGGGAACCGTAGTAGATTATACAAGAGGGTTGATCGTCAGGTTCGTAGTAGATGTGTCTGTGACTATCTGTGGGTGTGCCGACTTGTACCCTTCCTGCTCTACCGCTATACTATTGGGGGCAGGCTGGGCTGGCTGTATCAGTATGGGGCAGGCTGGGTGGCTGGTAACTGACTGGGGCAGGCTGGGCTGCATGTATACTACATGGGGCAAAGGCAATGCGGCCTGTCTGTTATACTAATGCGATGACTCCTACACCAGCCATGTGATTTTCTTTCTTCTGATCCTGGTGAGCTTATGCAATATGTTTTTCCATTTATTAGAGGGAAACTGTGAAATCTTCCATAGTGCCACTGAAGACTTGATAAAGCTCAAAAATAAGAAATGTATTGTTTACCAGGAGTCTGTTTGCATGGTTCAGACATCGTGTAAAAGGATTTGTTACCTTACATGGCTTATCAAGTAACACGTTTGGCTTATTTCATTGAGGCATTTGTCGATCGGACATTAAAAGCGTTACGGCTGATAAAGGTTTGTCAATAACTTGATGTTGTTTTCATTCAGGATATTGTCTTATTACGGTATTCCCTGATGAAGAGACCTTGAGTAGTCTCTGAAAAGGGGCTTGTAATGTGTTTTCATCACCTTTTAGTTAGGCCAATTTAAGGTTTCATCAACTGCGGACCTCATCTTTATCTTTTCGTTTTGTAATTTACATGTAGGTGAAGGCCGCAAAAATGGGATGCCAGCTCACAGAATTTTCTTCTTGGCTTGATACAGGTACAGAGCCTGAGGCCGTTCTCTTTAATCGGTTTGCTCATCTACGGTTGACGTTGGTTGGGAATGTTTCCATCTCATCCTGGTGTCCATTAGTCACCGTCTTCAGTACCAATGTATCTGTTTCTCAGGAACCTTTATATGTGATGTCCTTTTCACTACAACATTGTACCCAAAATGCTCCAGGTCACCCTACATGGGGGACCTCATTTCATTTCCAGTTGGGGGTCAACTTTACATGTTTGCAGGTACAGCCATAGCAGAATGTCTTCTTCTACACATCAGTTCCTACGATCGGTACTTGGCCATCTGAAGCCGTTGCAACTAGCTCCATCATGAATGTCAGCGACATCTCCCAATTGGTCGCCTTCTCGTGGGCATGTGCTACCAGCCTCCCTGCAATCACGTAAGTCTCATTTATGTTCTGGACTTCTGTGGTCCGAATGTCATTGATCACTTTTTCTGTGATCTCGCTCCTCTCCTCAAACTCTCTTGTTCCGACACCTCCACAGTGCAATTTGAGGTCTTTGCTAAACTATTTCCCATCATTGTCTTTGCATTCAGTACATGTAGGTACTTACGTCAAACTTTTTCTTACCATTGTTGAAGATCCCTTCCACCATGGGCGACAGAAGGCTTTTTTTTCTACCTGAGCTCCCACTGACGTGGGTGGGTACATTTTACTGGTACTATGATCTCTGTATACGTCACCACAAAAAGACGACAATCAATAAAAGGAAAAGACTCTCTCTCTCCTCTACAGTGTGGTGACTCCATTAAAACCCCATATTTTCAGCTTGGGGATATTATAACAGTTTGGAGGTTTTTTGAATAAATCTAATCTCTGAATCTAAATTTTTTTAGAGAATTGTTGTAAATTTGTGAGCTTGCTTTCCTAAAAATTATGTTTCTAATTAATTAATCTTTCTTATGTTTTTTAATGTATTGTGATATCTAATTACTCTAGAGGCTAGTAGAGTAACTCTTCGATGAGTAAAATCAGGTAGATTTTGAGTGGGGGTGGTTTGCGGGTGAGAGTGCCACAGAACACGCACAAGGCAACAGTCAGCTCCGGTGACGTTGTTAGCTAGAGGCAGCTGAGCAGTGTAATAAGCTCCTAGCCCAGTGATGGCGACACCAAGCACGGTTGTCCAGATGGGACTGCAGAGCCCTTTCTGTGGGCACCCGGGCCATCACCCAGCACAACAGACGCAGCTAAAAGAATCTTCCTGCAGTTCCAAGCAACTTAAAAGATGCTGCTTTTAGTCATATTTTGAAAGAAGCTAAAAAGTTAGGCAAAGTTTCCTATCTTTCTACTGTGTTGCTGTCCTCAGGGGCCAATATGATGCAAGCTGTTGAAGATAAGGGAGCAATAAGTTACTTCTCTTTAATTTTTGGTTGCGCACCTCGTGATAATAAAGGGTTTTTTGGATCCTTTTTGGGCAGGGCACTCGGCGCTAAAAGCGTTTGCCATCACGTCCTAGACCCATGCTACTCGGATAGTGTAGATTTGTACCTATGTGTTCGCCTCCTAGGTTTTTTAATGTTTTTATTGCATCCTGTTGTAAATAAGATAGTCCCTGTTTTATCAATATGTTGTTTTAGAGGTTTTTTTTATATCCTTGATGATTCACTGTTTAGTGTGTATAAAATGCTGGTGAGTTTTCTGTTTCATGCAGTAACATCATGTCTGCCGAAGAGAATAGTATTCTCGAAAGTCCACCATCAAATAGACTCAGTTAGCCTCACAAAATGATGAGCCTGATTTTCTTCACTCTCTCGCCAGTGCTACTCAGTTACTGCACATATACAGGAATAACACCCGCATTCACAAGCCCCTAGACTTGCAGGGGGCGGCTCTGCAGAGGTTCTGAGGCACAAAGTATTCTTAGCCGGGAGCTCGAGGATCACACAAAGCCCGAATTAATGTGGAATCAAACTGAGTCCATGCAACCTGCCGAGGGGTGTCATTCTGAAATAATTAAACTCTCACTGGAATAAATGGAACACTTACTGTTTGTAAAGTCCCATACACATCCAGGTTCAGACTTGGAAGAGAGATGTTCAGAGAGTTGGTCACAATTCATTTCTACTTCATCTTCCCACATTATAAACTGCATTATACTTGTTAAAGATAGTTAAAAGGTGGTTAGTGTCAATGGGTAGTCCGTCTGAAATGGGCCTAAGATGTTGCTCAGTGTGAATTACTTTTAGTTTTTACTCAGAGAGATTACCGCATGGGTTTTCAAGCCGAATTATGGGATAGGCTCCTGGGGGTCCAGATGATCCCTACACCCTCTGGGCTAAAATTTAATTAGAAATTGGGGGTGCCTAATGGATACTAAGAGAATAGGCTTAACGATTGGGGGCACTGCTGCTTACATGGATGGTACTGTGTTAACGTTGGGACTGCATTACATTGGGGAGCTCCGCCCTTGATCTCTGGACAACCATACTTTTAGATGTATGTTTTCTTAGACACATAGCACCGCATGCTGGGGAACCAAAACCGGTGTTGAATGGAGCAGGAGAACCTTTAATCTGTTATTCCATTTGGCTCTACGATTTCTTTATAGAGGTGGATGTCCTCCAGATCATGCGACTGCAGCAGCTTTGTGCGTTTGAGGTAAATCTTTAGAGGTGCTGTGGTCACTGTGGTGCACAAAGTTTGAGTTAATTGTTGTTGTTCCAATCAGAACTGTGCATCGCCCTGGGGACATGTGCACTCACTCATGGCTGGACTGCTCTGCTCTGGATCTAAACAGTGGTTGGACCTCCCGCCAGACCCCTCAGAAGTTTCTAGAGGCTCCACCAGTCGCCCAGCTGAGGGAAAGTCATTGTAACAAAATCTCTTTCACATCACCGCGTTTTAATATCTTGATAGATCGGACATTTTGGCTTTCAAAAGAGATTTATTGCACACAATAACCAGAACAAGGCATTGTATACTGTGTCAGAAGAAGAAGAGAAAAATCTTAAACTCAACAATTCCGAACATATGAAGAAAATACCGCAGAATTTATGAAATATCAGATCAACGGCCCAAATACCTAAAATAAAAGAGGAAAAGGCTAAAAAAGCCCATAAAGGGCAACATCCTTAAGAGGCCTGCATGCCATATTTTGCGTCTACAAGATGGACCATCTAGTCAACATACTTGACTTACAGTAAATCAGAGTAAAAAAGGAAACAAGGAAGAGAAAATATAGAGTAACTGAGAGAAGGCGTAAAAAGGATAAGAAAAGCAAGACATTACATCACGAAGGGCAAGGAAACAGACACAACAGGCCGCACCCTGGGTCAAGGTCTGTTAGTAACGGTGGATCCAAGGTTCCTACGTGCATTAAAATGTGACATCTTGCCACTCAAGATACCTGCTATTATTGTTGACCATTGTCCAAGATAGCTGCGCTTTTAAACATAGCAAAAATTAATTTGGGAGGGACTTCACGCTTGCCAATCGTAATGTTAGTTGCCAAGACAAATAGCCACATGGCATGGAAGCTAAATTAAAAGAGAAAAGATTTAATAAAGCCTGCTCCGGTGGTCTGTGAACTTTCAGACCAGGAAGAGAAAATGAATTGATGCACCTTACCCAGAACCTCTTCCCCCCTGCACCACTCCCGCCCAATATGCATAGCAGACCCTGCAGCAGCGCCCCCCTGAAACAAATTCGGTGAGTAGAGTGTAACCCTACTTTGTATAAACCGCTGAGTGTGCTGAACACCATCGTAACAGAGATTTAACATAATCGAGACCGAGGCAAAATGAGAGAGAAAATACCTGACCAAGTTTTGGCTTCAAACTCCTGCCCAATATCTCACCAAGCTGAGTTGAATGTAAGCAGCGGTTTCCATGGCCGCGGGGGTAGGAATCGAGTCAGAAGTTCACCGCAAGGACTGGAGGAAATGGCGTATCTACTGATAATGAAGAGTTCAGCCTGATGGAGGTGCCTGATAGAACTATTAAATTAGCCCCAAGATACACACATGTTGATCGTATAAAAGTCCTAAAAATCCTTTGTGGTTCCCAGCAGAAGCCTTCACCTCCCGGATCAGGAACTTTGGATTGTTAAACAAAGGGGCCAATGGGTGATGTTGAGGAACCAAAGAGTGCCCTACAGTTGTATAACGAGAACAAAATGCAGAAGGGCCAGAACATATTGCAGGACACTGTTTAGCGGTCGCCATAGTACGCAGCAAGAAGCACAGGGTAAGCCGACGCTCAATCTGGACCCAAAATGTGCTCAGGTCCTGCATGAAGATGGAGTAAAAGGCTACAGCTGCCCTGTAAAACTAATTAAAGAAGGAACCCCCAGATCTCCTAGGGTCAAAGGTAAGAATGGGCTTCTTGGGCCCCAAGAACTCCATATACAGCAAAATAATTTAGCCAGTATTATTTGGGGTCAGGAATAGGGAGGGTGCAAAAATTAAAGTAATTTTGGCAAAAGTGTCATTTTAACAGAAGCAATGTGGTCAAACCAAAAGAATTATAAAAAGACCATCTACCAGATTTCAAATAGGGGGCTAAATTACAGCAGAAAAACTGTAATAACAATTGAATGAATACTCAATAGGTCAGGTAATCTTATACGCAAAAGAATTCCAAAGTATAAGGGCAACAAGTTTCATGACTGAATCAGGTACTGATACTATTTAGCGCCCAACAGAAGAAATCAACGGTCAACGAACTCCCGACAACCGTACATCTTATTTCGGTAGAAATTACCATTGACAATCCACAGAAGTACAAACATCAACGGTGTTCAAGCAGAGCAATCACCCTTAATCATGACTACATATTTAGCGCCTATGGATTAGCTTGATTGTTCATGGCAGCCAGAAATAACCAAAAATCGGTCTATGGTGCTGTACAGGTTAGGGAAGGATTATATTGCAAAAAAATGGACCAATTGTCACGGCAGGGGAGTTATTAAATGGGAAGCACAAAACTGCCATATGGCAGAAGAAATACCCATATCCGGACTGAAAAAAGTAATGTCTCGTTGTAAAACTCACTTTTATTAGGTGTCAATTAAAGAAAATTGTGTGTGAAGACATTACTACAGAGTGCTTTAGAGAATTGTGATAAAAGCCAGTAGAGTAGGCTCGGTAGGTCAATGAGGGAGTGGTACACTCGCGTGGTGTATCACATTGACACTATTTTTTATGTTTTTTTCTCTCCCGAGCTTGCATTATCAGTCAATAGAAGTGTTGTGGTAGGAGCAATGATAGACTCCACGAAATCTGATATCGGGGTTGATTGTGGTAGTTTGGTCCAGGTGTTATGACAGATGTCGCCTGTCCACGTCAAGACAGAGATTATGCTATAGATTCCTTCAGGTGTCTCTGACATTAGTGTCCTATTTAAGGTAAAGAGACCATGCCTACTAACCCCCTCCAAGTGTATGTGGATTGGTCATATAATATGACCAGAGTCCTACACCTGGCTTGCGATTCTAAGTCTAGGAGCATGCGCATATTGCGCCGCCGTAGCAACAATAATATTGTATCAGCTGACATGGTCAGCTGACTCATGCTTATCAGCTGACCTATTACAACTATCGGCACGTCATCTCTATGCCACACCCCCTCAGGACGTCATCACTAATCGGACCTTTCTGTCACCCCTCTCTGGGAGGCTCCTTTCGTTTCTCTCTCTCCTATAGGCTCTCGGAATGGTAAGTGGGAGGATTTCTCTCTTTAAATGTCCGGCGTTGTACCGCCGGCGAAACTACTATAGCCCTACCCTGATGAAGCCAGTTGCTGGCGAAACATGTCGGGGGGCTTCTGTGTGTCCTGTTTTAACACCAGCAGTATAGTTAGCCTCTGAGATAATTCTACAGTATATAATATTTAGCGTGCATTTTCCAGCAACAGCATAGTCGTGGCTAATAGATTTTCCATTTACTTATAGACTCCTGCTGTGTAGGACTTCTGGTCATATTATATGACCAATCCACATACACTTGGAGGGGTAGTAGGAATTGGTCTCTTTACCTTAAAAGCCACTAATGTCAGTGAGACACCTGAAGGAATCTATATAGCATAAACTCTCTGTCTGACCGTGGAAAGGCGAACATCTGTCATAACACCCTGGGACCAAATACCCACAAATAACCCCGAATATCAGAGTTCGGGAGTCCTATCACATTGCCTTCTATGCCCACAACATTCCTATGTGATCTGATAAGCAAGCTAACATGTCAAGTGTGATACACCAACAGCGAGTGTACCACTCCTCATTGCACCATACCCGAGCCTACTCTACTGTGCTTTTAATCACAATTCTAAAGCACTCTAGTTAATGGTATGTCACACACAATTTTTCTTTTAATTGACACCTAATAAAAGTGACGTTTTACAACGAGACATTACTTTTTTCAGTCCGGATATGGGTATTTCTTCTGCCATATGGCAGTTTTGTGCTTCCCAGGTTAGGGAAGGACACCAGATCGGACAAATGCTGCAGAGTAGTATTGCAGTAAATGGGGATTCTCTCCCTGATCTATATCAATGTTCCAGTGGCAAATTGTTGTAGATTGTACTGAATGACATTCCGGGGAGTCCCACATAGACTACCGGATGTCACAGCAACAGATTGACAAACCCAAGATGGCAGTGCCCTTCGGTGCTGACATTGAAATTCACCCTTAGACTTTGCTAGAGTCATTCAAATGGTTAATACCCACAAAAGGTGCCAGCGCCAATCGTGGGTGTTGGAGGTGGGTGTTTGCTGCATTATGCAGCAAACACCCAGTGTGTATAAAGAGGGTTCAACCTGTGTGCCCTCTTAATGCACTCACTGTCGCCCCATAATGTTAAGGAACATCATGGTGCAGCAAGTAGTAAATTGTCTTTAGCAACCCCTAAACCACCTGACAACTATAATCTGTATTAGCTGGGAGGAGGTTCTAGAACAGTACATATGCCCCTTAAATTTCCGGAAGCTTGCGCACTTGAGCCCTAGGACCACTGAAACCGGTTGCAGGAGCACCCATGACACCATGCAGAGCAATATGGGCCTATCGCTCTACTGGACAACCTTACAGCATTTGTGTTCAGAATAAATATTGGGGTGATAAATCAGTTCACTCACTTTAAGTCATGCTAACTAGTGCTGAATCTCTATATAGATTCCACTTCTATCAAACCTCTGAATGTTAATCGATTATCTTAATTCTATTATTTCTCCCCCTGTAGAGGTCCTTCATGGTGTCGATGATCTCCTTGTTCCTCATGCTGTATATTATGGGATTGGTACATGGGGTGAGCATGACAAAGAGCAGAGATTTCAGCAAAGGCTTATGTCGGTCACCTCCATTAGGACAGGACAGCTTCTAAACCTGCAAAATAAATAGTGTTAGGGTAATTGGCATGCGCTTCTCTGATGTGTTCAATAAGACGTGGTGCTCCCTCTCCTGTCCTAATCGAATTGCGATATTCCCGATACCCTTATGAATTTCGCAATTCGTTGTTGTTTTAATCGTGTTGGAATAAAGTTTGGGATTTTTATCGGAGAGTGCCAGCTTTACTTCTTTCTTCTCAGTTGAATGTTTATCTGCACTCTTATGGTCATTTTAAGCTGGAGCACCGCCTCACCACCCAACAAGTCGGCACCCCAATGATGTTTTGAGCAACGTGTATTGTTGCTACTAGTGGCTAAGGGTTGCCTCAGTGCAGTGCCCCCATTTGTTCTTCCTTTGCTTGTTAACTATAGAAGTCTATTCATTCTTCTGTAGAGGTCCTTCATGGTGTCGATGATCTCCTTGTTCCTCATGCTGTATATTATGGGATTGGTACATGGGGTGAGCATGACAAAAAGCAGAGACTTCAGCTTGTTCTCATAGAAGGCATTTTCATGTGATGGAGACAAGTAGACCCCAATGAGTGATCCATAGTAAGTGCAGACCACTAGAAGGTGAGAGCTGCATGTGGAAAAGGCTTTACTTCTTCCTTTCCAGGAGGAGATCTTACAAATCACAATAAAAATGCAGATGTAGGACACTAAGATGCAAAAAAAGGGCCAGAAAATGAGAGAAATGCCAAATGAGAAATCGAGCCAAACCAGGTCATCAACATCTGAGGATGAGAGAGCGAGAAGAGGAGCAAAATCACAGAAGAAGTGGTCAATGATGTTAGAGGAACAAAACTGTAATTGACTTATCATAATGACTTCAACGTTTGTGAGACCAATAACAGTTGTCCAAGAGCCAAAGGCCAAGTGGATGGACGAATTCATGTTCATTATAGCAGAATAACGTAACGGGAGACAGATGGCCAAGTATCGGTCAAACGACATCAACATGAGGATGCAACATTGAGCACCAGTTGAGACAAATACAAAAAAGAACTGTGAGATACAACCACTGATGGACATACTGTGACCGTCCCACCATATGATGCACAGCATGTTGGGTACGATACTGCCAGTAATAATCAGGTCAGCCAGGGACAGGTTGCAGATGAAGAAATACATTGGACAATGGAGGCGATAACTGGAGGACACCAACACAATGATCATGAGATTTCCAAAAAATATGAACATGTACACAAGAAGGGCGAGACAGAAGATGACAATACGGAACGTCTGCATATTCGGGAAGCCGGTGAGAAACAGCTCAGTCACCGTAGTCTGGTTCTGTCCACACATCTTATACAAATATATGGTTCTCCTGGTATAAAAATAAAGCCAGATTCATGATTACATCTGGAGGAAGGACCTGCCTAGGACAGAATGACGGCAAACAGGGAAAACTGTTTTGAAATTGAAATTGGGGTCACCTGGATGGGAATCACAAGGGTCAGTGCTGCCCGGTAACCTGATGCAATTTTCATTAGCAACTTAAAGGATGGAAATCCATAAGTCAGATCACTTGTGTATCCACAGGCTAAAAATAAAATCGGTGCATAGCAAGAATATACTTAATATTATTAATCATCCGAAAATATTGTAAAAAATAACAAAAAGGCAACAAGATGTATACATTTCACAAAACATTTGCCACAAAATTGTCACTTAAAATTACAGTATTTTCCTTAAAAAAAATTTAAATAAATCGAGACTGCAATCTTGACCAATTAGTAGATATCAGTCCTAGAAGATATTTTGGGTATATAATTATAATATAGCTGCTATCAGGGAATGGACAGCAAGATGGAAAAGGAAGAACAGACACAAAAAGCGAGCCCTCAAGCTAGAACCTCCGGCTGTCCCTACCTGCTTACCTACATATCCTAAATGGTAGGTGACAACTGCAGCACAGTGAAAACACAGAGACAATAAAGTGGACAAACATAGAAGAATAGTGGTACAAATGCAGGTCAAAATCAAGAGGACAATGCAGTAAAAAATTAAGACACAAGTCGATGGTCAAAGATCAAAAGAGTTAAGAATAAGAAAGTCCGGAAATTAATAACAAGCTCCAGAGAAGGCTTAAAGCAAGCACTGTCAAATGGAAACACAATCCATCACTGCTAGCTTAACTGTCTGTAGACCAGAACAAAGTCAACAGGAGACAGATGAGTGTGATGGAAATCAATCTAGAATTTAGGAGTGAAGTAATGCCATACAATATCACATCTTTCTCTGAACCTTCTATGTATCCGTGTTACCCCGTCCGTTCTATTGTGACATTTCTTTGTAATTCCTTCTCACCTTTATATCATTGGTAACCCGGGAGACCAAATCCTGCAGCTCGAAAATCTGTTCATCTCTGGAGTCCAGATCTCAATGTTACATGAATTATCTTACTGCTCCCCCTCCGTCACCGATCCCCAAATGCAATTTTTTTTCTTTCCAGAAACATTAATAAATCATAGACAGTTTAATACAGAACACTTTAATTTTAATATGTTGAATATCATTATTAGTGGTCGTTTGTTTTATAATTTCCTCATTAATTCTCTGTCATCAGTGTCTTGAACAATTTAATCAAAGATGGATTTTCCATTTTTGTGTTAATATTTTCGACATGAATAACAATACAAACTAAAAATTACATGAATGTGTCAAATATGGGTCAAAATTGGAAACAGCTCTCCGTAAATGAAAGCTCACTTACCCGCTCTACTTACCTCTCTACATTACCTTTTCATTGTGTTAAAGGGCGGGGACATTTATCACCATGTTGTCTCGTTTCTTGTTTTACTTTTGAGACATTGGGGGTCATTTACTAAGGGCCCGATTCAAGTTTTCCCGACGTGTTACCCGAATATTTCCGATTTGAGCCGATTTTCCCTGAATTGCCCCAGGATTTTGGCGCACACGATCGGATTGTGGCATATCGGCGCTGGCATGCACGCGACGGAAATCGGGGGCATGGCCGAACGAAAACTCGACGGATTCGGAAAAACCGTCGCATTTAAAAAAAAAAAATTGGTCGCACGCGCCATACTTACATGCACCAGGAAGAGATCAGTGAACTCCGCCGCAACTCGGCGGACTCGGCGCAGCAGCGACACCTGGTGGACATCGGGCACAGGACCTTCATGAATCGCTGGAAGACCCGAACGCTCATCGGAAATGCCGCCGCTGGAACGCGCATGGACCGGGTAAGTAAATGTGCCCCATTTTGTTGAGACTCAACTGAGATAAAAGAATTGTCAACTGAGACAAAATGACTCTCAAAAAGTACAAGAAACCAGAATGAAGGAGACCACGGATAAGAAATATAAGAAGATTCCCGCAGTCACGGTGCCTTGATCTATGACTATGTTTTTTTTTAATTTTTAGTTCTAACTGTTACAGTAACAAAAGCCAAACCCATACAGTGCACGTGGCAGAAATCATTAAAAGTTTGTTGAAATCAAAAAATATTTGAATAGATTATCATATCTGTCTCCTGCTATTATTATATATACACAAGATTTGTCCGAAGCGAATCAGAAAATATTCACATTCAATTCAGTGTGATACCAGATCAAATGATACCAGATCGATGCATAGATCCACTGCTTTCTATTGGGCCACAGAATCATTGAGCCAGAGTATAACAAGCATTTTCTCTCCTCCAATGCCCCAATCCCAAAACTGTTTAAGGCCTGACCGCATCTCAGGCCGCTCTCTCTCTCCTTGCTGACTCAGGACGAAAATGTATGTCCAAGTTGGCTGCTAGTTCCCGCAATAGGACCAGCATTTCCGTCCTGCACTCAAACTCTAAACCATGACAACGGTCAACTGTGACATCATGCGGGAGTCTGTCTGTTTGTAACAGCTATAACTGTCCTCCAGCACAATTCCTCCACATTGGGTGGTTGTGTGTGTGTGGGGGGGGGGGGAGCCGATCATCCACTAATCCACTACAGCCTTTTGACCCTTTTTCCAGGGCTGTTGGCAAAAACATCTAAATGAAGGGTCAGGGGTTATGTGTACAAACAAAACTGTAAGAATGGGACAATCAAGAAGACAATGTAACCAGTCACCTTCTGTATATTCCTAGTATTCCAGGGACATCAATCTGTTACTTTGTTTCTCTCTTTTCTTTCTCAATTACACATTTTTCTATTGCCCCAGTGAGGAATAATCTACTATACCTCTGATACCGGCCTCCCGGTAGTCTGCACATTATCTATAATACCCCTGATACCGGCCTCCCGGTAGTCTGCACATTATCTATAATACCCCTGATACCGGCCTCTCGTTAGTCTACACATCATCTATAATACCCCTGATACCGGCCTCTCGTTAGTCTACACATGATCCTGGGTCCTCTGTATATAATGAAGACAATGGAACGAATGTCAGAGCATCTGTGTGATGTGTGTAACGTCCTACTGCCAGATCTAGTGATGGCACCAGAGGAAGACATCAGAGAGCAATAAACCATCGGGAGCAACAAGAAGGGTATCACACATCATATACATATGTACATAGAGCATCATGTATGAACGTGCCATACATGACTGACAGCGATAGTGACAGCTCAGATAGTCCGAGGAGAAAGGAACATGGCTGCTCCATCCCGGTGCCACATTGTGTCCAGTCACTTTTTACATCACCAATTTTACATCACTTTATTGTGTTAGTGATTTCTCAATAGATTTAAGCAAATTGGAAGAGAAGGGCAAAAACATTTCTGAGCTGAAAGCAACAGCGACAATGTCCGTGCTGCAAATCCAGGTAAGAATAAGATTTGCTCTATAATTTTCTGCATAGTCACTTGGCACGTTCCCAATGTGGTGAGGAGATATTTCTGCTGAACCCAAATCTGAAGGTTCTCTGCAGGTTCAGATACCAAACCCAAATGTTCACCCAAATGTCAGCAAATGGTAACAATGGATGTTACCCTTTTAATGGTGTAGCATGGTAGTGCATCTACACCACCATTTTCCCAAGGATTTCCCACCGTTAAGCTCATGGGGAGTGATGATCCCCTGGAAAATGGCAACGTACACACAGCACAAGCTAATGAAGAGCAACCGGCACCAATAGCAGGTGTTAACGCCAGGCGGAGAGCTGAACGCCAAACCACAACTTCTGGACGAAGTCCAGGTTTGGGGAAATTACATCTACTAGATCTACTCTGCTGGATACTAATGATGGAGTGACCTGGTCTCCAGCTTTCCATGCACAATGTATGGCCGACATTAGAACAATGCATTGCCACACACTGAAGAAGGGACGGCTGAGGATTAGCGATAAGATTACTGCAGGTCTATTATAGTAAATGTGAGATGACACAAAGGAGGAGGCCCCCGGCATATATTGACTTCTTATAAATGAACTTGTTCTAGTTAAAATCTATTTTACACAAAAGTAGTTCCTGATACAATGTAGAAGAAAGATTAGACTGATATAAGGATAATCCTAATCTCCGGTCATGTTCCCTCCACAAAAAACATGGGTAAAAGATTTTTTACCATTACCCCATTTTAAAACCCAAAAGATTGGTATGTTGGCTGCTCCACATTCTCCCAGGTCATTTGTGAGGTCACACCATGATCTGGAAACTGTGGACCTGGTGCAGAGTCTCCAGTCTAGTTCATCTGGAAGGTTTGAGATGGGGCTAAGGATCGAGTTCTCTGCAGGATCGAGCTCTCTATGGACCACACTAGACTTTCCTGACTATGGATTTATGGACCAGACCCTCCAAATCATGTAATTTGGAACCCACTAGGCCCCTCATCCCCCTACATTGCCTTCATAGTCCACACTAGACTCTTCTCAAGATGCCTTTATGGACCACACCAGACTCCACCACCATTTCTTTATGGACCACATCAGGCCGCCCTGATCCTTACTTTATGGACCTTACTTTGTGAACTGGGGCAAAGTCATCAGTGATAATGACGATCCAGACATCGTCTTCCACAAAATTCAAAAATACAATTTCCACAATGTTTATCCTTCTCTTCACTATAACTAAGACTGAAGGTGAACCCTGACACCCCCATAACATTCATTATAAAATATTTCACCTATTTTATGTATCTATGTAATATTAATAAAACAATGTGGACAATTTATCCCCAGAGAGGCAGAAAACATGATAAAAAGTTTTGGTACATTCCATGGAATTTTCACCACATTCTTTTTGAAAAAAAAAGGTTGAAAGGGATCAGGACAAGTCAGTCTTCAGCCCAACAAGTTCATCTGAATTCCAGGGATTGGTGCTGAGATCATCTCTTGTGAATGCAATGAGGTCTTTAATTTCTTTGTACCTCGGGCAGAATATTTCTCATGGGGGGTCATGGGAGGAGAAGTGGAGCTTGTCCATGTTTTCATATTTTTCTTTGTAATTTACCTGTAGGTGAAGGCCGCAATGAATGGGACGACAGTCACAGAATTCTTTCTTCTTGGCTTCGATCATGTGCAGAGCCTGAGGCCGTTCCTCTTCATCCTGTTTCTTCTCATCTACGTGTTGACGGTGGTTGGGAATGTTTCCATCATCATCCTGGTGTCCATTAGTCACCGTCTTCAGTACCCAATGTATCTGTTTCTCAGGAACCTTTCCATATGTGATGTCCTTTTCACTACAAACATTGTACCCAAAATGCTCCAGGTCATCCTACATGGAGGGGACTCCATATCATTTTCCAGTTGTGTGGGTCAACTTTACATGTTTGCAGGTACAGCCATAGCAGAATGTCTTCTTCTCACATCAATGTCCTATGATCGGTACTTGGCCATCTGTAAGCCGTTGCACTATGCCTCCATCATGAATGTCAGACGACATCTCCAATTGGTCACCTTCTCGTGGGCATGTGCTACCATCCTCCCTGCAATCACCGTAAGTCTCATTTATGTTCTGGACTTCTGTGGTCCGAATGTCATTGATCACTTTTTCTGTGATCTCGCTCCTCTCCTCGAACTCTCTTGTTCCGACACCTCCACAGTACAATTTGAGGTCTTTGCTCAAACTATTCCCATCATTGTCTTTGCATTCATTTACATTGTAGGTACTTACGTCAAAATTTTTCTTGCCATTTTGAAGATCCCTTCCACCATTGGGCGACAGAAGGCTTTTTCTACCTGCAGCTCCCACCTGACCGTGGTGGGTACATTTTACGGTACTATGATCTCTGTATACGTCACCCCAAACAGACGACAATCAATAAAAGTGAACAAGACTCTCTCTCTCCTCTACAGTGTGGTGACTCCATTACTGAACCCCATCATTTACAGCTTGAGGAACCAGGAAATTCGCTCCGCACTCAAATCATTTCTACAGAAAAACAAATGAAAAAAACTTTTTCCAATTCCAATTTATTCCCAACTTTAAATGATTAAATATAAAAATTTATGCAGTTTCTTGAATAATTTATTTCACTTTAACTTATTACAATATAAAAACACACCATGGCCACCATGAAATTGTGGCGGTCCGCTGCCAGGCGAGCTTTCTCCTGTCCAAGCCCCTGCCTCTCGGCTCCTCCCCACCCCAAATGGGCCTGGGGGCCTGAAGCGTTTCCTTTGAAAAAAATTATCATTTTCAAAGCAGGCGGGGGGCTACAAACAGCACTTCTAAGAACCTTTTGTATAAGATCAAGTGTAGTAGTGTTCTTATAAGTAATTGGCTTGGTTATGGCGGGTGAGGGGAATGTAAACAGATGCGCAAGAAGCGCTGAAATAATATCCGTAAATGATAAAAGTTTGGCAGTATATTATGTGGATAACACAGCAGGGTGGCGACAAAGTTAACAAGTTTGATGTGCAAGCCGTTAAAACAACCCAAATTGTTGACGGACACAGCTCGTTTGCTAAGGGGACTATGTATGGAGGCAGCTATGTGGACAAATTTTGGAGGCAGCTATGGAGACGACGTGTGGAGACAGCTATGGAGACAATTAAATTTGGATAGTGCCTGTATGTGGCAGTCCAAAAAAGTTTTCAAACCAGAGGAGCGGGTAGGTGGCCCTCCAGAAAAATTAAAGAGATAGAGTGCCTCTATGTGGCAGTCCAAAAAAGTTTTCAAAACAGAGGAGCGGGTAGGTGGCCCTCCAGAAAAATTAAAGAGATAGAGTGCCTGTATGTGGCAGTCCAAAATAGATTTCAAAACACGAAGAGCGGGTAGGTGGCCCTCCAGAAAAAATAAAGAGATTGATGCCTGTATGTGGCATTCCAAAAAAGTTTCAAACAGAGGAGCAGGTAGGTGGCCCTCCCAGAAAAAATTAAAGAGAAAGTGCCCTGTATGTGGCGTCCAAAATAGATTTCAAACAAGAAGCGGTATGTGGGCCCTCCAGAAAAGTTAAAGAGACTAGAGGCCTTCTGTGGCAGTCCAAAAAAGTTTTCAAAACAAGGAGTAGGGTAGGTGCCCAGAATTAAGCGTAAGTGCCTGTTGCCTGCAGTCAACAGTTTCAACAACTGGGGCCTCCGAAGTGGCTTGCACCAAAAAAAATTTACTGTGGAGACTGCTCCGACACCCGCTTCCTCACGCACCAAGAGAATGACGCGACATGCGGGCAGGGGCTAGTCTTTCGGAGTCCACCTGATCTGGCCAGCCACCACTGTATATCAACGTTTACGGTAACCACGTCAGCTGGGTGGAGTGGCAAGTCTCCTGGCTTTTCATTGGGCTCTGTTTCTCTCTGTGCTTGGCAAAATCAAACGGAGATGCCATTTCTCGAGCGGTGGCGAAGTATTCGTCCGCGCAACGAGCAGTTTTTGAGTACGCTCAAAATGCGCGAAACGAGCATCACGTTCAACGAGTGTGTTCGCCTCCATCTCTATCACCTCACCTCCATCTCCCCTTCAATATTGTTACCCTCATCTGCACCACTTTTGTGCCCTCTCATCTCCCCCTGGTATTGGGTCCATTAACTAGGGAATGTGGGAAAACTGCACTAAAGTGCTCTGCTTTGTATAATAACGGTGCAGCAATTAATTAAGAACGTGCACCAGAAATCATGAAGCGTGTCCGCTTCTCGCACTGGCCCCACAGAGTTCACTCAACTTTTTGTGGTGCTCCTTTATCTAGGGCGTGCCACCAACTTTGCATGTTAGATACGCGCTTGATATCCGACTGGAGCACCGGAACAACCCGTTTAAATTGGTGCTTAGTTCACGCCACTCCCACCACGTGGTGACTCCATTTTGCTGTGCAGACACTTCTTAAATACCTGTGTCATCGCAGTTTCACACCTGAAAGAATGTTCAAGTGGGACAGAAAACTGGCTCAAAGCCCTTATAATGTTCCCCATCAATAAAATCCTTATGTAGAGTGTGGAGAACGTTGAAGTTTCAATTGAAGAGATTCTCCACAACACGTCGCCTGTGCCGGGTCTTTTGCTGGGGGGTGGCACATTTGATCGTCTCTAAGTGAATGTCTGGGCAAAGTTGCTGCTGGTGTGGCTCAGTTTATATGGATTATATGTGTATCAGCTCCCGTTCTTTCTTTCTGAGGTCAGTGATTGGTAAGGAAATCCCACCACAGTGGAAGGTTAGTGACTACAGGACTGATAAGAGGTGGCATCTAGTAATCTCATGTGAATGATCTGCTCCATCACGACAGGACTTCATTAACAATTCTGTGTGTGTATATGGAAGAACGCAACGTGTGTTGTGTGTCTGTGGTGTATGTATGTATACGGATGATTATTTTAAGCTCATTTCTCACTCTCCAACTTCAAAACTCCATAACTTTCCGTTAAACAGCTGTGGGAGCTTATTTTTTGTATAAACAAATTTTACTCACACAACGGGGGCGGTTTTATAAGAGTTCCCATTCCCCCCCGCTCTCACACAATCAGGGGCGATGGAGTGGAGTCGCTGCTTCTCACACATCGGGGTCTTGTGTAATGTGAAGTCTCCACCTCTCACACACGTGGGCTGTTGTAATGTAGTCCCCCGCCTCTCACCATCGGCGGGTAATGTGAGTCCTCACCTCTCACACATTGGGTTTGGTGTAATGTGGTACCTGCCTCTCACACAGTCGGGGGCTGGTGTAATTGAGTCCCGCCTCTCACACATCGAGGGCTGGTGTAATGTGAGTCCCCCGCCTCTCACCCATCAGAAGCGGTGTAATGTGAGTCCTCACCTCTCACCCAGTCGGGGGCGGGTGTATATGTTATCCCCTCCTCATCAACATCAGAGGCGGGTGTGGATGTGAGTCCCCGCCTCTCACACATCGGGGGACTGGGTGGTAAATGTGGTCCCCACCTCTGCACACACACTCGGGGACTGGTGTTAATGTGAGTCCCTCCACCTCTCCACACATGGGTTTGGTGTAATGTGAGTACCTGCCTCTCACACATCGGGGGCTGTGTTGTGAGTCCCCGCCGCTCACACACGGGGGCAGTGTTGTGAGTACCTGCTCTCACACTCGGGGGCTGGTGTAATTGTGAGTCCCCACCTCTCATACTTGAGTGCGGGGTGTAAGTTAGTCCCCGCCTCTCAACATCGGGGCAGGTGTAATATGAGTCCCCCTGCCTGCCTCTCACACATCGGGGACTGGTGTAATGTGATCTCCACTCTCCACATCGGGGCTTTTGTAATGTGAGTCTCCCCTCTCACACATTGGGGGCAGGTGTAAATGGAGTCCCTGCCTCTCACACATTCGGGGCTGGTGTAATGTGATCTCCACCTCTCACACAATCAGGGGGGGCTGGTGTATTTGAGTCTCCACCTCTCACACATTGGGGGCGTGTAATGGTGAGTCTCCACTCTCACACTTGAGGGCGTGTATGTGAGTCCCGCCTCTACACATCGTGTTCTGGTGAAATTAAAGAGATAGAGTGCCTGTATGTGGCAGTCCAAAATAGATTTCAAAACAGAGAAGCGGGTAGGTGGCCCTCCAGAAAAATTAAAGAGATAGAGTGCCTGTATGTGGCAGTCCAAAAAAGTTTTCAAAACAGAGGAGTGGGTAGGTGGAACTTCGTAACGCTTTCCCTGACCAGCAGCAGCTCTCTCCCTAGCGGCATCCAGACAGAGAATGACGCGAGCAGCGCGGGCAGGGGCTAGTCTATTCCAGGGTCACCTGATCTGGCCAGCCAACCACTGCTATCGACGTGTAAGGGTACCACGTCATGCTGGGTGGAGTGCAGAGTCTCCTGGCTTGTCATTGGCTCTGTTTCTGGCTGGCAAAAATCAAAACGGGAGATGCCATTTTCTCGAGCGGGCGAAGTATTCGTCCGAGCAACGAGCAGTTTTGAGTACGCTAATGCTCGAACGAGCATCAAGTTCAGACGAGTGTGTTCGCTCATCTCTATTCACCTCCCATCTCCCCTTCATATTGTTACCCTCATCTGCACCACATTTTGTGTGCCCTCTCATCTCCCCCTTGTATTGGGTCACAATTACTAGGAATGTGGGAAACTGCACTAAAAGTGCTCTGCTTTTGTATAATAACCGGTGCAGCAGATTAATTAAGAACGTGCACCAGAAATCATGAGCGTGTCGCTTCTCTGCACTGGCCCCACAGAGTTCACCAACTTTTTTGTGGTGCATCTTTAATATAGGGCGTGCCACAGACTTTGCATGTTAGATACGGCGCTTGATCCGACTGAGCACCGGAACACCCTTTAATTGGTGCTTAGTTCAGCCACTCCACAGCCACGTGTGACTCATTTGCTGTGCAGACACTTCTTAAATACCTGTTCATGCAGTTTACACCTGAAAGAATGTGCAAAGTGGGACAGAAAACTGGCTCAAAGCCCTTAGTAAATGTTCCCCATCAATGAAAATCCTTATGTAGAGTGTGGAGAACAGTTGAAGGTTTCAATTTGAAGAGATTCTCCAACAACAAGTCGCCTGGGCCGGGTCTTTGCTGGGGGGGTGGCACATGTGATCGTCTCTAAGTGAATGTCTGGGCCAAAAGTTGCTGCTGTGTTGGGCTCAGTTTATAATGGATTATATTGTGTATCAGATCCCGTTCTTTCTGAGGTCAGTGATTGGTAAAGGAAATCCCACACAGTGGAAGGTTAGTGACTACAGGACTGATAAGAGGTGGCATCTAGTAATCTTCAGGTGATGATCTGCTCCATCACGACAGGACTTCATTACAAATTCTGTGTGTGTATATGGAATACACGCAACGTGTGTGTGTGTATGTGTGTATGTATGTATACGGAATGAGGATTTTTAATCTCATTTCTCACTCTCCAACTTCAAAACTCCATAACTTTCCGTGTAAAAAGCTGTGGGAGGCTTATTTTTTGTATAACAAATTTTACTCACACAACGGGGGCGGTTTTATAAGAGTTCCCGCCTCTCACACATCAGGGGCGGATGGAGTGGGAGTCGCTGCTTCTCACACATCGGGGTCTTGTGTAATGTGAGTCTCCACCTCTCACACATCGTGGGCTGGTGTAATGTGAGTCCCCGCCTCTCACACATCGGGGGCTGGTGTAATGTGAGTCCTCACCTCTCACACATTGGGTTTGGTGTAA
>WNYA01000728.1:0-85216 GCA_019512145.1 Engystomops pustulosus | reverse complement strand
AGGGACTGTTGTACATATGGGCAAGTCACCACCCGTCTGTTCATTTCACATCTGGGGGACTGGCCTGGACAGTAAATGACGAAGCTAGCTGCCCCGCCTCTACATCAGTCGGGTTGGGGTAATGGAGCTCCGCCGTACGCACACACGGAGAGTCTGGTGTTGTAATGTGAGTCTCCAACTATCACCACATCGGGGCGGGTGTAATGTGAGTCTTCCCCCTCTAACACATTGGGGCGGTGTTGTAATGCTGCGTTCTCCACATCTCCCACAGTGAGGGGATGGTGTAATTGAGTCCCTTGCCCCAACATCGGACGTGGTGGTGTAATGTGGAGTACCCAGCCTCATCACGACATCGGGGGGTGGTTGTAATGGGTAATGTGAGTCCCGCCTCTCACACAGTGGGGGCGGCGGATGTGTTAATTCTGAGTCCCCGTCTAAACACGACGATGGAGGGGCTGGGGTAATGTGAGTCCCGGGCCTCTCACACATCGGGGGCTGGAGGTGATATAGTGAGTAGCTCTATACCCATCGTCACAAAGCGGGGGACTGAGGAAATGTAGGTCGCATCGCAGACCGCACACTCAACAATCATGGGGGTTGTGTTGTAAATACTGAGTCACCAGATCTCAACACATATACATCGGGGGCGTTGGTGTATAGAGGTGAGTACGCCTGACCTCAACACATTCGTGAGGCTGAGGTGTTAATGTGAGTTCGTCACAGGACTCACACACCTCGGCGGTGGCTGGTCGAGTATATGTGCACGCTCCCTGCATCTCCACATCGATCGAGAGCTCAGGGTGTAATGTGTGTCCCCGCCTCTCTAAACGGGGAATGGGCCGGAGAGCTGGGAGAAAAATGGGAAGGAGAGTTGGGTTCTGCCGATCGAAGTAGAGATGGTTGTTTTGGCGGCGGGAGAATTACTAGCAAGAAAAGGAGGATCAGATGGGAACATAAGACACGACATGTGGAAAAGGAACGTTTTAAGTTACACCCTGTTTGTAATGTGAGTCCCGCCTCTCACCAATCGGGGGTTGGTGTAGTTGTAATGTGAGTCTCCGCCTCTCACACTTCAGGGGCGGGTTGTTAGTTGTAATGTGAGGTTGTCCCTGCCTATCACACATCGGAGCTGTGTGCGAGAAAACAGTGGTCCCCTCCTGCTACACACATCGGGGGCTGGTGGTTGTAATGTGTGGGTCCCCACCTCTCACACATTCGGCGGGGCTGTGTGTAATGTGAGTCCCTCCTCACACACATCGGGGGCTTGTTAATGTGGAGTCTCCATACTCTCACACATCGGGGGATGGTGTGTACTGTGAGTCCGCTGCCCTCTCACCATGCGGGGGCGGGTGGTAAAATGAGTCGCCCCCCAGCTCTCCCATCATCGGACTGGTGGTAAGGTGAGTCCTGCCTCCACACCATCGGGGGTCGGTGTAATGTGAGCTCCCATCTACCACTCGGTAGGTGAGATCGCCGCTCAAATCGGGTCGGGCGGGAATGTGATAGTCCCCGCCTCTCCATACACATCGGGGGCTGGTGTAATGTGAGTACTACCGCCTCTCCACACATCGGGGGAGCTGGTCTAATTGTGTTGCCTTCCATGGGGTCGACCCGCCTCTCACACATCGGGGCTGGTGTAATGTGAGTCTCAACCTCTCACACCATCGGGGGGCTGGGTAAGTGAGTCTCCACCTCCCACACATAGGGGGGGGTGTATGTGATCCACTGCCTCTCATAATCGGGGGCGGTGTGAATGTGAAGTCCCTGCCTCTCACTACATCGGGGGCAGGTGATATTGTAATGTGAGTCCCGCCTCTCACACATCGGGGCAGGTGTATGTGGTCCCCCGGCCTCTCAACACATCGGGGGCTAGTCATGTAGGGTGAGTCCCCAACCTCTCACCCACATCGGGGGCTGGGCTGTAAGTGAGTCTGCCTACCTCTCCCAAATCAGGGACCTGTCAGTTAGTTAAGTGAGTCCCGCCTATCGACACATCGGGGCCTGGTGTAATGTGAGTCCCTCCTCTCACACAATGGGAGCTGGTAATGTGAGTCCCCGCCTCTCATGAACATCAGGGGCTGTGTAATGTGGTCCCCCACCTTCTCGAACCAATCGGGGGGCCGGGTGGAATTGAGTCCCTGCCTATCACACATCGGGGTGCTGGTGTATGGAGGTCCCCACTCTCACACATCGGGGGCGGGTGTAATGTGAGTCTCAACCTCTCACACATCACCACATCACTGCAGAACATCACCATTCACACCTCAGCCGCTGCACAACATCATCATCCACACCTCAGCTGCTGCAGAACATCACAATCCTTATTTCACCAAGTCTGACTATGAAAATATACAAATTATTATTTCCTGTGGTGAAGCAAACAAGGCAAAAAAAATTCTAAATGTCTTTCTGGTCTGTTCACCACACATAAAAAAATGTGTTAAAAGTGATCAATAAAGTTGATAAAGTTTCCATGTACAGAGCTGTGTGAAAAATGCGCCGTTTTCTTGTGGGCTTGGATTTTTAAAAATTTCTCTGTGCGCCCCAAATGACTTATCAACTTTAATCTTTGGGTCGGTGCGACCCCGGGATAACAAATTTTGTACAGGTTTTATGTCATTTCATACATTTACAAAAATTAAAACCTCCTGTACAAAAATTCTGCCACTTTCTGGCGCTAATAACTTTTTTATACTTCAGTGCCGGAGCTTTGGAGGGTGAATTTTTGTTTCAACTTTCGATGACATTTTTAATGCTTCCACGACCTTTTGATCACTTTTTATCGAATTTTTTTTATTTTTCAAAATGGTAAAAATAGTGGCATATTTGACTTTTCGCCACTATTTTCTGTTACGGGGTTAAACGCCTGGAATAACCGTTATTATAATTAGATAAATCAGACATTTTGCGAAGCAGCGAAATATAACATGATATCTACATTTTTCTCTTTACACTTGCAGCATTCAATATCTGCCCCAGTTCTCTGGAATGCTCTTCCCCGGACTATGACAAGAGAAGAGGATCTAGGACTGAGCCCTGAGAAGGACCTTTACCCATGAAATCTTTGTACATCTGTTCCTGCCTATGACCTGAGACCTATGACCACTACTGCTATCCGTAGTCCTGTACTTAGTGTACAGCATCGTCAAATGTCTACAGTTATATTGTATATAGTTATTAGCTATTAGTTATTAATAATTATCAGAATTCTTGTGATGATAACACAATAATAAAATATTCAAATTTATAATAAATATCTTAATGATTAAAATATTATTATAGTATTTTTATGTTATATTATTTTAATTTATTATTGGTGAATTCTTCTCATTTTATATTATTCATATTTTATATTACTATTATTTTTATATTATATATTCTTCATATTGTATATTATTATTCTATTCCTATTATTATTATTATTACTATTTTATATTATTGTTATTATTTTTATAATTTTATTTTATTAATATTTTATATTAGTATTATATTCCTTTATTATTATTATTATTATTATTATTATTATTATTATTATTATTATATTATTATTACTATTATTATTATTATTATTATTATTATTATTATTATTATGACTATTTATGACTATTATTACAATGTGGTCAGTGATGGGGACGATGTAGCAGCAGGTCCCTGGTCCATGCACACAGTGATATGTGACAGACACCAGTAATATCCGGGCTCAGTATTAGGAGAGCAGAAGCTGATTACAATCTACGACGTCTCTTCTCCGGATAATGAATCTCCAGAGGAAACTTCATGTTTTCTAACAACAGAAATAATGAAGAGACATCGAGCCGATCCCAAGACATGGAATCTTCTGTCTGCTCCGAGCCAAGAGGGAGGACAGAAAGCTACAATTACCCCGACGTCCCAGGACAGCGCAATAATGACCGAGGGGACGGAGCGCGGAATATACCGGAAAATCACCCAGGAATTATCTCCCGGTAATCACAATTTATAATAATCCATCAATCAGCAGCATCAAGAAATAAATGCCATGTAAAATATTAGAAATGGTAAAATTATAATCTAATGAAATAATAAACTAGAAATCTTATAGTTTATATTAAAGTAGATAAAACAAAGGAAACAATGAAATGAATCATTAGGTCTTGTCTTCCCCGGGTCGGGGTCGCTGGGCTCTGCCCCGGTATAATATCATTGCTAGAGATCATCCTGGTACTGAACATGTGACGGCAGATGTACCAGCAACACCCAGAAGCTGCTCCTGTCCTGTGGTGTTTTGGCTGCCGTCATGGATAAGGAACCAGCACCTGGTAACACACCTGCCGATTAACCGCTCCCTGCCCCCTAATCTCCCCCTCCAGGTGCTAGTAAAGATCATTGTTCGGTATTGGCGGCCGCCCTGATACTGCTGGTACCATAAATTGGGAAAAAGATTAAAAGAAAATCCGCACAGGCAACTGTTAAAAGTAAAAAATCTTCGTAGAGTTTTATTGGCTACATGTTAAAAAGTGTGACATCACGATAGAAAGGGAAAAGGCAAATCGTAGGTGACGCGTTTCGGACAAAAAGTGTCCTTAGTCATACCCATGAGAAGTCATATTGTGAGGTACCTTTTATGCATTGAGGGAGAACGCCACCGGAAGTCTGGTGAGAGGCGGGAGGGGGGGTGTCAGGTAGAGGAGTCACATGATCGCTAGAGGAGGACCTGTATATGTTGAACTGCTAGTAAATATGTGAGTACATAAACAAAGTGTAATGTTAATAGATATGCATAAGATCGTTCCTAAAATTCATGCCATTAGGTGAACGAGTGTCACGATTGCCTCCACGTTTGATGGGTGGAATGTGTTCAATTGCCACTACTGACATATGTCTGGTGGAGCCATGATGGGCATCCTTAAGGTGTTTGGATAAGCCCGAGGAGTTCCTGAGGCTGGTTAAATTATCAGAGTTGGCTGCTGTGATATGTTCCGCTATGCGGATTTTCAATTTTCTCGTGGTGCATCCCACGTACTGTAATTTGCATTGTGTGCACATGACAAGGTACACCACATATGTGGTTTCACAATTTAGATGTTTTTGTATTGAAAATGTATGTCCAGTGGCATAAGAGGAAAACGTGGAGGTTTTTTGTATGAGATTGCATCTTTTATTGCCACAGCATACACTGCCCCTGTAGCTGAGCCATGAACTGTTGTGTGATACAGTACTGATATGATTAGGGGAGAGTATGCCTCCTAATGTAGGAGCTCGGGTGGATACGCATCTGATACCCTTGTCTAGAATGTTGGCTAAAGTGGTGTCTTGGTATAGTATGGGTAAGTACTTTTTCACCACATTAGTGATTTCAAAATATTGTGGACTGTACTGTGTGGAAAAGACAGGAATATTATCAGATTTTTTGCTTGTATTTTTATTTTTGTCTCTTAGGTAATGGGAACGATCCTTGCTCCGTGCTCTATGGCATAATTTGGGGCTGTAGCCCCTTTTCTTTAGACGTTCAGTAATTGTGTGACATTCAGTGTCATAGGAATCTAGAGTGCAGGACGCTCTTTTAGCCCTAATATACTCTCCTATTGGTAAGTTTTTTATGGTATGGGCTGGATGACAGCTGTCAGCTTTGAGTAGTGTGTTGGTAGTGAGTAGTACTGCTGGTGCCAAGTATCTTTTGGCTACACGTTGCTGACGGCCCTCGTATCATGTGATGTCCAAGACTTTGTAGCATAGTGTGGCGGATGTGACAGGAAGATTACCAGAGGGGCTCCCCCACCATCTTCCCCTCCCAAAAACCTCACATATCTATGGTTTTTATCACCAATTTGCCCAATTCACAGGAAAAAAAAAACTGTTGCCTCGAATCTGTGGGAAGTGTCAACTCGTAGCCCTTTAGAAAAGTGATAAACTATTATCATTGTTGTTCATTAAAGGGGTTGTCCGAGGCTTTACAAAAACAAAGCAGAAGTCCTGATAAATAAGCCCCATTGTCTCTGACCGGGGAGTGTGGTTCGTCTCCAGGTTCTGGAGGGAATTCTGCGGACATTTGGGGAAGTCTCCGTCCCTCTCATCCACAAACCAATGGGCAAGAAGAGAGACTCAACCAAACGCTAGAACAATTAAGGTGTTTTGTCTCACGACAAATAGAAACGCTTTCTCCCACTCGCAGGTTTTGTAAACTTCTCACCCAAAATATCGCACTTCATCTGACATTATCAATTAACCCCAAATTTTCGTTTTGCAGGGACAATGGGGCAGATTCATTATCCCAGAAACCTGGATGAGAAAGCACATGAATCACCCCCTCCCAGCCAGATTTTGGGCCTCTCCGAGGGGCAGGGGCGTGAATGCCCGGCCCCCCACATTTACTATAGTCTGCACAGTAAAATATAATACATACTGTATATTGTGTGCATAAATGTGTGTATGAAGTGAAGACCTGTATGTATGTGTATATAGATGTATGTGAATGTTTAAAATATGTATAGTATGTGGAAGGGGGGCCCCCATTTGGAAGTCTGCTATGGGGCCCATCCTCTCCTAGTTACCCCCCTGCCTTTGTATTACTTGCCTCCTGTTGTGGTCCACGGTAAACTCTAGATTCTAGATTCTTGTAGGGTATAGAATATATTACGATATCTAGTTGATTATAAGGGTTCTCCCTTAATTATATGACCCTAGAATCCTTCCAAACCTGATGGGACTAGCGAGGGTCTGGTGGCCCCATAAAAGAAGTGTTAACCTGCTGATTAACAGAATCTCCCTCCACTACTGTCTGATGTCGGAGTACTAACCCAATCACCCTCCGGAATGGGACCATGGATTCTCAGGAGACACTATTATACACTATTAGGTGACATTGTTCTAGGGGCACTGGGGGGAGTTGTATACCTGGAGACAGTATATACTCCATCCTAGGGGTACTAACCTTTGGGATCACTTTACTAGGAAATACTATGTAAGTGTCCCTATCCTGGGGATTATATAAGCGGACACTACATCCTGGGGGAAGGGACTGTACTGAGAGACACAAACTAGGAGGCACTACATTAGGAGACACTATACTGGGGGATCTATCCTGTGGAGGCCATTATATTTAATAACTAGAAACTTAAGGAGGGGGCACTAGACTAGGGGACAGTATAGTAGGCAGCACTACACTAGAGGGTATTATTCCATGCGGCACTGTACTAGGAGGCACTAAACCAGGAGACAATGTACTGGGGTCATATCCTGGTTCTAGGAGACACCATATAAGTCAACATGTTCCCCATCATGTAAGAAATTAAAATACAAATTGCTTGGTATCCTCCATCCTCCTGAAGACAATCCATAGGCTGCTATAAGGAGCAGAGCTGTAGGTCACACGTTTGTGCCTGACTGGCCATGGCTTGGCATACAGTGATGGTTATGACCAGGAATCTTGAGAATTAATAACCACACAGTACATGCCTGGACAAAGTCACCAACAATAATGGTAGTAACATTTTGGTTGCCGCAGGCTTGACCCCAACAGGACATAAAAAATATGTCCACTACAAGTTTTAGTGCTGCTACCACCAGTCCTGCCCATCATCATCAACTGTATTCCCAAAAATAATTATCGGAATGTCTATGGTGTCATCATTCAGCCTTTAAACTACCATCAACATGACGATGGCTACTACTGCCGCTACTTCCACCACCGATGATGACCTCCTCCATCTCTACTTCCTCCTTCTCCTCTTCAAACTCCATATACTTACAACTCTTTAATATTTTCCTCTGGAGTGGGACCCAGAGTCCTGTCTTCCAAAAAAAATGGGTGTCAATGAAGACAGGGAAGATGGGATTAAGTGGAGGAACAAGCTCAATACAAGCTTAGAAATACAAGACTCTGACAGAGAGATCATTGTACATATAGCCTAGAGACACGGCACAGCTGAGTACTTGCAGTGATCACTCCACCCACACTCATGTTTCCAAATGTTTCCTACAACATTTCCCCATCTTTTTGGACTATTTTGCCAGTCATGTGGCACCAATGAGCCTCAGGTGACTCTTTCAAAACTTTTTAGTTAAAAGCAGGATGTCAGGCACAAGGGGTAGTGGACCTTCTGTACCACCACGAGCGATGACGTAAGCCGACACCAGGGAGAGGAGTCTAAGTGGCACCTGGTTTTCACCAGACCACACTGCAAAGCATGTTGGACTTGCTGCAGCTGTATTCCACCAGGTCGCTCCACAGGTGAAGGCAAAGTACAGAATCGTTGAGCAGGATCGTGGTCAGGAAACGCAGGTTTTGAACTTTCACAGGTAACACTCACAAGTGTTAAAACTTTAAAGGGGTATTCCGGGAATATGAACGTCCGACACAAAAACCCATGAAGATATAAATAAATGAATACAACAAAACTCAATGTCATTAGTCACAAAACGGAGCTTAAATAATTTGAATTTATGATTCACAAAATTTATGGCCTCTCTAGAGTAGGTGGAATTATCACTAAGATGGCCGCCACTGGAAACTACAAGTCCCGTGATCCTTTAGTTCTCAGTAACTCCTCCTACCTCTTTTGCTCTGCTCCCGGTGATGATCTAACAGGTTTTCTTGCTCTGTTACCATAGTAATGATGTGTAACTGCCATCACTGGATGCACTGCAACCAACCAACTACAGCCAAACGTAGTGGTGATCACATGACCTGCCCAGGTAGGTACAGGACATGTGATGTGGACATGTGACCAGCGGCCATCTTCTGTCCTGCAACGGACCGTGCGGAGGAAATTAACGGACTGATTAAAGGGCCAGTAGCATTTTAATTCTTCATTACAGTCTATGTCACCAGCAATTTTCTGCTGAAGGGAGCAAAATTTTAAATAACAACTAATTACACATTAGCTTCTATTATGAGTGCCCACTTGTATATGAATTATGCTGATTCCTGGAATACCCCTTTAAGTTCCAAGACGTCATGACCTCTCTGGGGCTACTGGTGGGGACAAGCTCATTCACCGTACCTGTACTTTCCACTGAGGTCCTGATTCGGATTTCTCAAGCAGAACCAGCAATGTTCCACATGCACCCAAGCATTGCAGGTCCACTCAACCCTACTCGGCGCATAACACGTGAAGGCTCCTGGTCACTGACAGCTCACACACATCTCCAACATGGAACTACAATAAAGAGAATTTTTTTTATTGTGATTTTACTGTTCATTTAATTGTGCTGATAATTGCCCTCAATGGTTTTCCCCTGTGGTCCCTGAAGAGATGGAATCACTATATAAGCACACTGGATTGTGAGAGCGTAGCCACCATGTGTGTCACCAGATACAGATGTGTATTCACTGTATAAGGACACTGATAGTGTGAGAGCATAGCCACCGTGTGTGTGACCAGGACCAGGACACTGTAGTGTGAGAGCATAGCCACCGTGTGTGTGACCAGGACACTGTAGTGTGAGAGCATAGCCACCGTGTTGTGTGCCGGACACGTGTGTGTGGAGCAAGCCAGTGCTTAGATGTGTGCCCAGGACCAGGACACTGTAGTGTGAGAGCATAGGCCACCGGGTGGGACCAGGACCAGGACACTGTAGTGTGAGAGCAAGCCCAGTGTGTGACCAGGAACTGAGTTTGAGAGCATGAGCCACCGTGGCCTGTGTGAGCAGGACACCTGTAGTGTGAGAGCATAGCCACATGTGTGGGACCAGGATAAGGGGACACTGTAGGTGAGAGCATAGCACCATGTGTGTGACCAGGACACTGTAGTGTGAGAGCATAGCCACCGTGTGTGTGACCAGGACACTGTGTATGTCGAGAGCATACCACCGTGTGTGGTGATCAGGACCAGGACACTGTCGTGCGAGAGCATAGCCACCATGTGTGACCAGGACTGTAGTGTGAGAGCATAGCCACCACGTGGTATGAGCCAGGTGACCACGGAACACTGTAGTGTGAGAGCATAGCCACCATGTGTGTGACCAGGATCAGGACCGTAGTGGTGAGATAGCCCACACGGTGTGTGACAGGATCAGGACACTGTAGTGGTGAGAGCATAGCACAGTGTTGTGGACAGGACCAAGACACTGTAGTGATGAGAGCATAGCACCCTTGTGTGCGGACACACTGGGGATGCAAGCAGGGACACAGATGTAGTGTGAGAGCATTAGCCACGTGGTGCAGTTAGTGAGAGCACGCACTGTGGACAGTACGAGATGTAGTCATCTATCTATGCGAAGACCACATCTCCATGAAGACAGACGAATATTCAGCTACAGGCCATACACCTCATTGTTGGTAAGTTCAGCAAGTTCTTAATGGCTATAAAAGCCTTTAATTTTGTTGTTTTGGCGTTGTTCTCATTTCTGCGTGCTCCTAGACTTCTTACTCTGCTCAAATGATATGTTATATGCTATCATATAATAGAGTGAAGGTTTTAGGGACACAATGGTCCACCTCCTTTAAGAACTTGTCGTAGGCCAAATGAAGGAAAATTGCATCTTTTTTCTTTTATCATTATTTTGTGGTATGACTTCCTTTGTCTAACTATTTCCTTGTGCGTTCATGTCGAGCCTCTTATTCCAATTTTCTTCTTAACCTATGTCGTTTGGTCTCTGTCGGTTTGATTTTATCTCCTTATTTGTCGATAATGTGTTTAATGCTATCATTCTTATTCCCCTAAGCATCTGATTTTCCTTAGTCAATGTTATTTGTTTCTATATTTCATCTTCTATTCCATCTCTTCTTACACTTTCACATGTAGCTACCGATTCCTCTTCTTCTTTTTCACTTCATTAACATAACTATTCTTCTTTCAGCTATTAGTCATCAACATCCCATTATTCTTTATCTGTCTCTATCACTCTTTTAGTCGTCAACATATCACTTTCTCTATCTATCTTTTTCTCACCTTATTAGTATTGACATCTCATTGATCTCTTTATTTAGTCTCACATCATCCCTCTCTGTTCTTCTGACTACTTGGTTAGTATCACCACTCTCTTCGACTACTTGTTCTTCTATTGTTAAAGTTTATTCTCTATCACTCTTGTTAGTCTTGCCATAATGCTTATTGTTCTCCTTCTTAATACTCTTTAGTGTCACCATGATCTTGCTTCTCCCTCTCTACCCCTCTCGTTTTTGCCATTTCTATTCTCTCTTCTTCCTAATCTTGTTAAGTCCATCCTCCTTATTTTATCCTGATTTAATCAATATTGTAGTCTCATCATCCTCTTAGTCTTTCCTTCTTCTCCTCACTCTGTTAGTCTAATCATCATCCTTATTCTTTCCCTTCTTTCTTCTCATAATGTTAGTCTTGCCATCCTCCTTCTTGTTTTTTTTCTACTTTTTCTCACTGTTGTTAATATCACCATTTCCCTGTTTCTTTTTCTGAATCTTGTAGTCTTGCATTTCCCTTATTCTTATCCTTTTTACTCTTGTTAGTGTCACAGTTTTCTTTGTTCTCTCCTTTCCTCACTCATGTTAGTATCCATCCTTCTTGTTTATACTCCTGTTCTTTGACTCTTGTTAGTATTGCCATCCTCATTATTTTCTTCCTTTCTACTATTGTTAGTGTGTCAAATCTTTCTTGTTCTTCTCTCTTGTTCTCTCCTCTTGTTATTTGCATCCTCTTATTCTTCTTCCTTCTTCTTCTCACTCTTGTCAGTCTCACATCTTCCTTGTTTTCTCCTTGTTCTTCTCATCTTGTTAGTCTGCCATCTCCTGTTCTTCTCACTTCTAGTGTTTGCCATCCTGCTTGTTCTTCTTACTTCTTCTCATTTTATAGTCTCACTACACTCCTTGTTCTCTTTCACTTCTACTTGTTCCTCGGTGTGCCATTATCCTTGTTGTTTCATTTGTCCACATTTTAGTTTTTCTATCATTGTTCTCCTTTTTATCAATGTTCTCTCCTTCTTGTTTTAAACCTGTTTTCATTTTGCCTCATTCTTTGTCCTCTTATTCTCAATCCTGTTCTTCCTATGCTTGTTAATTTTGGCCTGTGTCTGCTTCCGTGTCCTCATTTTGTTCCTCTCATGCAAATATTACTTTTTCTTGCCTAATTTCTGCAATTGTTTGCAGGAAATCCTTAGTAGAGTGCAGAACTCTTTTTGGTCAGATACTCCATGGTGACTCCAGTTATATATCCCTATGTTTCTTATCTTCCTTGAAGAACATGTGCTCACAGACCAGTCGGTATTCTTCAGCTGAGACTTCAGGGCTTTGGAAGCTCTTTATATGGAAACGCTCTTTTATCCTCATCTTCCAGATGTTGATGCTGCTCGGTTGGCAATATACTCATCATTTGACAAGTTTTAGAGAGTCCAAAGCTTCAATCTCCATGTACTTTTTCTTGAGTAACCTCGTTATGTGAAATCATGTTCACCACAGTGGTCACTCCACTATTCTTCAAGTCCTCTGGAGCAGTGGTGGGACTTGACGTTGTATCAGTGCATCGCCCAGTTTTATTTCTATGCTTTAACAGGTGCAGTGGAGATACTTCTGCTAAATACAATGGCTTTGATAGGTATCAAGCTATCTGCAACCCTCTCAGATATTCTTTAACCAGGGCCTAAGACCCAGAGGTTTTGTGGTTTTTGGTGTGTCTGACTGGGTGGCTGGATTATTTGATGTTTCATCTCAACTACAGCCATCTGCAGCCTAGAGTTCTGTGGTTCTTCCAAAATTGACCATGTTTTTGTGACCTGGAGCCTATCATTGAACTATCATCGACAGAAACTTTTGTGGTGAGGACCATAGCATTGGTTATAACAATTTTATTTTGCTTCTTGCCATTCATGCTAATAATAGCCAGCTATATCTCCATATTCTTCACCATCCTCCGGATTTCCTCTCGGACCGGAAGGCTTAAGACCTTCTCCACTTGCAGCTCCCACCTAGCGTCAGTGTTCTTGTACTTTGGGTCATTATTTATTATTTATTTGGTTCCTTCTCAAGGAAACTCCAAGAAGCTCAAAAAGTTCCTTTCCCTTTCTTTTATTGTCCTCACTCCGATGCTTAATCCGGTCATCTACACTCTGAGGAACCAAGACATCAAAACATCTTTGAAGGTCTACATGTGTTATCTGGAGCAGAAATATCTAGTACACAGAAACTTTTCTAACCGTCATTGACTGATTCAATAATTGATCAGTAATTTTGAGCCACTGAATCAGCAGTGTTCTTCATTCCCTGTAATGGACAGTATTATGGGGTATTCTGGACGCCCCCAACCAAATGAATAACAGGATCTGCAACTCCGATGGAGATAGACAACTTAGTCCACACTCATTTACCAAACATCTCAGGGGGATTCTCTACTCCACTTACCAAAAATGCAAATCAATGCAGACAAGAAGGTCCTGAGTTCCAGGTGACTCTAATATAATGGGAATGGATTATGGAACTATGAAACAAGAATAGTCCATAGGTTTAAAAATCCCATCAAAATCCATTATGATAAACCAGAGACACTGACTCAGAGGTCCAGGTATAGTGGCCTTCTTATATTTGTTATCCATGGCCTCCTTTCTCCTAAAATCAACTTTAAAAATTATGCTAATGAGCCTGAAGGATGGAGGTTGAGCGAGGACCAACAAGATCCTCAATACCAACATATTTAACAACATTCACAGCAGGTCAGACTCATGGGATACAGATGAGCTTTGTGGAACTGTCCAGAATTACGTACATTCTTCTCGGGGATCCTTTGTTTTGTTCATTTTGTTGTTTAGCTTTTATGCTTGTTGATGACTCCCACAACCCCCCCCCCTTCCCGTGTCACACAAAATGTGACTCCTCTCTGCTCATTTTCACAGGACTTTGGAGGAGATTTCTAGCAAGTGTAGCTCATACCTGACCTGAGAGTCAATGTCCTCAAATAGAGGAGTTTTTGCAGTTTATTTAGGTCTTTTTCTGTGCGGCTGTTGAATTTTCTCCATTGATAGATAATTTGTCTAATTTTGATGTAATTGGTAGAGTTTCTCCGGCGCTGATCACAAGAACAGGACATGGTCTCTGGATGTCAGGGACACCTGAAGATCCTAGGGCAGTGATGGAGAGCCTTTTACAGACCGAGTAAACAACTAAAAACCAAGCTACAACTAAAATCCACTTATTTACCTTGAGGTGCCAATATGGCATTTTAAGGAGTAACTTATTGCTTCCTGTTCTTCCTCAATTTTCAATCATATCAACCCCCTCAGGCTGCCAATACAGTTGAAAGAAGGGCAAATGCAGTCTCTCATTGTAGCTTCTCCCTGGGGTCTCTCTGTAGAAGGAGAATGGTGGGTCCAGCAGGAGGACCTCCAAAGACAGTGTACTTCTGTCAACAGCCTCTCACTTTCCCCGCAGTTGCAAACAGCCAATGAAATGTCGCTTTCAAACATTATCTCTTAAGTTGCCTGGGACTGCAGGTTTTGGTTCTATTTGGTGAACTCTGTCCTGAAGTGATGGTCTGAGTGCCCGCAGAAATGGCTCTGAGTGTCACCTCTGGCACCCGTGCCATAGGTTCGCCACCACTGTCCTAGGGAGTAGGAAGAAGGTTTATGTATACTTCTCCCATCCTTGCTGCATGGAGCCGAGCTTCTGCCTCTATAGACCTGGTGTTCCGATGATTGCTGAATCTGATAGGGGTAAGTAGAACTATTGGATCTGATCTGCACCAGCACCTCTATAACCAGACAATAGCCCCACAGGGGGTCATTTACCCCTGTATCTGTGGATCGTTTAGATGCCCCAATTACATTATTGCAAAATAGTGGACAAATGAAGTGAAATCACGAAAAACATAGAGAAAAACACAATAATATTTCCTAATAACATACAATAAAATTCTGTAGTCAACACCTTTTCCTGAGATTTCACATATTGGGGCAGATTTACTTACCCGGTCCAGTCGGAATCCGGCAATGTGTTGTCCGACGAGGATTCTGGTCCGGTGCGATTCACCAAGCTCGTGCGCCCGAGTTCCTGCACCTGTCGCTTCTGTGGTGAGATCCGCCCAAGTTCACCTGCTTCTTCCCGGTGCATGTAAGTGCGTATCTTGCGACACAATTTTAAATTTGAAATCCTGTCCGAAATTTGTCCGAATCAGTCGGGTTGTCCAACGGCCTGCCCCTGATTTCTGTCAAGTGCAAGCCAGCACCAATGCGACACAATCCGATCGCATCCGCCAAAATACCTGGGCAATTTGGCGCAAAACGGAAATCGGTGGGAAACCCGACGAAAGTGCGGCGTTTGGACCCTTAGTAAATTAACCCCATTACGTATCAAAATGGCCAACACAAAACAAGGAATTTATTTTGAATGGTTATTTAGATGGTTTTTATATTTGAAAATTAATTTAAAAAAAACCTGATGTACATTAAAAAGAAAGATCTTTGTCCCTATTTTTTGTAAATTTAAAGCATTACTCCAATGTCATAATGATTGTCACCAAATTTGCTTCCCCTTTTTAAGACAAACAGAATGATGCCCATATTGTGTTCCCCTCTCTTTTGTTTCCAGAGTTATTGTATTTTGAGTTTTTGACAGATTAAAGTTCTGCAGAATCACAGACTGATGGAGGGACTGATAGGGAACAGGGGAGATCTTGTACCTCACTATTCTGTACAAGAGACATCTGTATCCACTGCACTGAACACACTGTGGACTAGTGATGGGTCATTCGCAAACGAGCTGGCACAAAGAGCTGGCTCATTCGCGTGAACGACCTGAGCCAGCTCACCTCAGTGAGCCAATGGCTCACTAAACTCTGCCCCTAAAAGGCTTGTCACGCCCCCTTTAACCTAATGATATTGAGTTAAAAGTGGAGTGGTGCGCGGCGCCTGACTGGCCTGCGGCTTCCTATTATATATTTAATAGGGAGCCGTTCAGGAGCCAGAAGAGGCGGCTCTTCTTAGTGAGTGGAGCCTAATGAGCCAGCTCACTAAGAAGAGCCAGAATTCCCATCACTACTGAGGACACTGTCACATGACCTCCCCCTTCTCTTTCCAGAGTGAGCAGGGCACAGAATCACATGACTTCCCCTTCTTCCTCCAGAGTGAGCAGGGCAGAAAACCACATGACCTAAAGATAATAATCAAAGTTATTCTACATCCCAACAGCTACTGATTGTGAAAAGAATTGAGAAAGCTTTAATCCCTAATCAAAAATACTGCAGTCTATACCTGTGCAGTAGCCTGTGTAGTGTGCAGGGGGCGCCAGATTCATGAAGACCGCGTGACACATTTCATGAATCTGGCGCCCCCTGCACACTACACAGGACACTGCACATAGTACAGACTGCACTATTTTTGATAAAAGTGGCCCAATGAGTGTCCAAAATCCCGACCAAAACAGAGAAATATGCTGGTGTTGTCTGTTTTTTACAAGAAAGTGATTGGCGCAGGTTATATAAGTGATATTTAATAAAGGTTTTAAACTTCAGCCATTGTGGTTGAGCGCATTGCAAAATATGGTTGAAATGATTTTTGGGAATTTTGGGCTAAGAATGATGGTTCCATTGACTTTATGGTGTTTTTTCTCTGAGGTGTTTTGTTCAAGGAGATTAATTATAAAAGGGCTACCTTAATAAATATGAGAGGTCTTTAACCCCTTAAAGGGGTTTTCTCACGAAGACAGGATTCTTAAATAACAAAGTAACAATTTCTCTAATTTACTGTTATTAACAAAATTACAGCATTTCACAGATATAAGTCCAACCTGTCTCTATCAATCCTGGTGTACACAATTTCGGTTGCCCCAAGATCCGACAATTAATCTTCTAGCTTAGGGTCAGGCAGGATAGATAGTGTCACTGCATCGTCCCTCCCCCTGCATTTTAAGACGAGCTCACACAGACTCTCACACTTCCTGCCAGCAAGCAGCAACCTGAGAAGAGTAAATCTACACGCTACAGGCAGATGAGATCGTTGCATAAGGGGAGAAAGGCACGGCAGATCTGATCTGTCAGATACAAGTGAATCTTTCAGATACGAGTGAATGTTCAGAAGCTAAATAAAAGTATATAAACCCTGTACCCTGATAATCTAAGCACATTGTCAGCACACAGCATCTACCAGCACTAAAGGGATTATGAAGTGTCCGCTCTAGAGTCTTACACTGATCATCATTGAGTGATAGGAGCTAAAACAACAATAACACTGAGTAACATTGCAAGGGGTTAAAATTAATCTTTATTGTGTACACACCACTAGGGGGTTAAAATTTGAGAACTTTCTTTCATGGGAAAACTCATTTAAGGGCGCAGCCAGTTTTTGTGTATATTTTTTTGGGGGGGGGGCACATTCCCAAGTCTACTATGGGGCCCTACCTCTCCCCGTTCCACTCCTGCCTGTAAGGATACACCATGTCTATTCCGATTATTGGTCTGCTACATGAAATAGTGTTACCCTATTGGGTGAAGGGGAGGAAAGAGTTAATCAATGGGGATGGACCTGTGTAGTCCCGATGTTAAGTACAATAAAAATGTGAGTGGACTAAAGCTATGTGTAACATTATATCTTTCCCATGGTACCAGATATGATGTTTCCCCATAAGATCTGATAGGTAAAAAAAACTTGTCTCTCGTACTCCCTATCTAGACCTCAAGGTTCCCGGGTCTGTAACATGTGTATCCAAAAGTCCTCACGCTTTTTCAAAAGTTTAATTTGATCGCCCTCTCGCCCCGATCACGAGTTCGATCACTTGGTTACTGGAGCTGTTGTGTCGCATATTCAGAAAATGGATAGGGATTGGTAAAAGTAGATTTTTTTGTATGAACGGAGGATTAGTTCCTTTACCGTAAGGTGAATGTCAACTCTGGATAAATAGAATTGATGTGATTGTCAAATTGGAACAGGGTATCCCACCGCCCCCTAATGCAGAAGATGTTGTCTATGTAACGTTTCCAGGTGATTGTCTAAAGAGTTCATGAGTATAAAAGTGCTGGACTTGACCATGAATTTGTATATGGGGGGGGGCGCCATTGGATCCCATTGACATCATCTGATGAAGACGTTGTATCCAAAACATCAGCTGAATTTACACTGTTACCACTTTAATAAAGAAAATCTGCATCACTTTCCATGCTCAGAGTCTTGTTGATATACATAAATACGGGATAGAATCCCTAGACTGATGCAGGACGTGATTGGTAGAGCGAACTGCTTACTGATAAATTATTCCAGGGCTGTTCTTTAAATTGATTCAAATTCTTTAAATTAAAAATCCCCATTGGGGCACATTTACTTACCTGATCCTGTCACGATCCCCGAACCGGACTGTCCGGCGAGGATGAAGTCCGGGGTGATATCCCGCATTTATTGCTTCCCCGCTTAGGTCCCCGGAGTTCACCTTCTTCTTCTTGGTGCATATGAGTGCGTTGTCCGTCCATTCTTACCTGGTCACTAGAGGTGGTCACTCTTACCCGGTCATTGGAGGTGGTCACTCTAACATGGTCAGCAGAGTTGGTCACTCTTACCTGTTAATGAGAAGTGGTCACTCTTACCCGGTCACTTCAGGTGGTCACTCTTACCCGGTCACTGGAGGTGGTGACTTTTACCTGGTCACTGGAAGTGGTCATTCTTACCTGGTCACTGGAGGCGGTCACTCTTATCCGGTCACTGGAGTTGGTCACTCTAACCTGGTCACCAGAGGTGGTCACTCTAACCCGGTCACCAGAGGTGGTCGATCTTATCTGTCAAGTAGTCATTCTTGCCCTCCACATTTTGTCCATTGAAATCAATGAATAAAGTCACACACACGCTCGGTCACCACTTTATTCATTCTATTTTTGGATGTTGTGTTCGGTGATAACTTCACAAGGCAGGTTAATCAGGGTATCATTATATTGATTTTTGATGGAAATATTCTTTATGGTTTTCAGTGTCCTAGAATTCTCCATTACAAGGTCATAGATTACCTATGTTAGGACATGCTCATTTTTTTGTTGATCATATTGCAAGCTTCTTCTCGCAGTGTAAACTAATTTGTAAAAAGCCACTTTAATCTCTCTGTTCCTAAGGCTGTAAATTATAGGATTGACCAATGGAGTCATCACTGTGTAGAGCAATGAAAGAACTTTGTTCACACTCGAAGACTGATTCTTCGAAAGGAAGAGATAGGCAACCATGAGTGTCCCAAAAAAGAGGGAGACCACCGTCAAGTGCGAGCTGCAGGTGAAGAAGGCCTTCTGCCTTCCAATGGTTGAAGGGATTTTAAGTATGGTGACAAATATAGCTGTGTATGTCCCTGTGATGTACATCAGGGGAAGGAAAGTGGCAGGGACACCGGTCACAAGGTTCCACGTCTCCACAGAAGATGTGTCTGAGCAGGAAAGTTGGAGGAGCGGGGCCAGATCACAGAAGAAATGATCAATGATGTTGGGTCCACAGAATTGCAGACTGAACACTTGGAAGGTTGTGTTCAACAAAACAGAGAAGGATAAGACCCAGCACGGTAAAACTAGAAGAAGACACTTCCGTAAGTTCATAATGGAGGAGTAACGGAGGGGATTGCATATGGCCACATACCGGTCATAGGACATCACCGACAGAAGAAGACATTCAGTTGTGGCCAGTGCTCCAAAAAGGTAAAACTGGATAAGGCATTCGTAAAAGGATACAGACCCACTGTCTCTGGATATAATGTTAAGCATAAAGGGGACAATGACTGCGGAAAGGAGAAAGTCACATGACGAGAGGTGACTGAGAAAGAAATACATAGGAGAGCTCAGGTTCTCACTTTGCGACACCAAAACAATGATGAAGAGGTTTCCCAAAATGGTGGCCAAAAACAGAATAAGGAAAACCAAGAACAAGAGACTCCTGTAGTGATGGAGACTCTGGAATCCCAACAAGATAAACTTGGGCTCTATTGTCTGGTTCCCTGCACTCATTATCTGAAAGAAGGAGAAGAACAAAGAGGTTCAGTCAACCAAGACATGGCTCACGAAAATATCAGATCCCCAAATATCAGAGCACCGGAGGACCATATAGAGCAGCTGCTGTAATATAGTTATCTTTATTTGGGGTGGACAATGCTGGTAACATGGGTATCTTCTGGCATTAGGTCATTTAGCTGCAGCTGATATTACAGGGATAAAGATGACAACTAACATGGTGGCCTACAAACCCAGAAAATATCCTTAGTATTCAGATCAAAACTAAAATCCAACCAAAAAGTGTTGATTCTGGTTGATTACTTATGAGATATAGATTTTTATAAGATAGCATGCTGCACATTGTGTATATACTGTCCCTGTACCATGCATTCTTTTAGCTTCTTAGACAAACTGGATCTGGCTGGAGTGGACCACCACCTCTCTAGTTGGATCCTAGAATACCTCAGTATGCGAGAGCCCAGGACTGTGTGCCGCACACTGTGATTAGTAGTATAGGCGCAACTCAAGGTATAGTTCTGGCTCCCTTCCTCGTCACGTTGTACACAGCAGACTTCAGGTACAATTCATGTAGCTGCTACCTCCAGAAGTTCTCTGATGACTCTTCTATAGTCGGCCTAATTACAGGTTAGAACGACAGGGAGTACAAAGAACTGATCTGAGAATTTGTAGACTGGTGCCAGCGAAACCACCTTAGGATTAATGCTGGGAAGACCAAGGAAATGGTGGTGGACTTCCGTAAGCACAGTCCTCCTTCTTAACCAGTGGATATCCAGGGGACAGACATTGGGGCGCATTTACTAAGGGTCTGCGTAGCTCATTTTCGTTGGGTTTCCCGACAATTGTTTGATCTTTTTTTTTTTTTTTTCTCTTTATCCTTTTTTTCTTTTTGTTCTATTCCTAATCCTATTGTTCTGACATTGATTGTCCTGTCCTCTCTGTACCCTCTGCTGCTGTAAGGCTGTGAATTTCCCCACTGTGGGACTAATAAAGAATTGTCTTATCTTACCTCAATTACAATGGCTCCAGCTGAAGGTGATATATATTTAGCTAAAGGTATACAGCCAGGTCTTATAGTTGATTTGTTGGTGTATGTGAGAGACCTTGACGAGAGCCAGATAGAGAAGGCAATGAGTGAGTCAGAGCATCTCCAGAATAACAGGTCTACCCACTGTGGAGTCCTTAGTACTTACCCAAATCAAGAAAGACAACTGTTGAACTGGACATTGGGTCATGCACAAGTAAGGGTTGGCAAAATACATATGGGGTAAAGGTTAGCTTGGTTGCCGGATCCCATTGAAATTGTATTGGTGTTCTGTTGGATTGCCCATGCTGACCCAAGACCACCACCAAAGGTGTCCACATTAGGTACATGAACATCTGAATTGGACCAAATTATGTTTAATCCTTTAACATATCTGTGACCTGACGTCTGCCAAGGAGACCTCTTCAGTTGGGAACCTTCCCTACATGGACTGTATGCCCTACCAAGACACAGAATCCATGCATTTAGTGTTTTCAGACATCTCAGAGCTCACTGCTTGGTGCATACTGGGTTTGTTACACAGATCAATGGAAGGCAAATAGACCATGTTATACATAATGTGGATGGCCACACTTCCCCTTCTCTGGGGGAGAAATGGCACCAGGAGGCACTATGAGAGGCAGCACTGGAAGCAATGTGAGGTTCTGGACAATGTTTTGGTGGACACCTTGGGTTCTGGTATCATGTGGATGTTGCTGTGACACATATCACTTACCTACACACTTCATAGACCATGTACCCTCCTCCTGATGGCAGCATCTGAATTAGGTAAAGTCTTAACCACGGTGCCACATCTCTTATAGCATCTGGTGCTAACGTTCTGTACAAGATAGTATCGGTCTCCTACAGAGGTACAGGGGACTCCAAGCCTCAATGATTTAGAAATGTGGGCTACACAATGTTATTTTGGTGGTTCTAATGTTATATATTATATAGATAAAGTGTGAGTTATAATATTAAGGGTCATGCCAGTATAACCAGGGCATGTGCAGCTGGTAAGACCCACGTCCTCTTCTCCTGAAGACCATAGACATAGAACATCCTACAGCTGACCTTATACCTTGGTTGAACGGAGCGGATCCAGCATTGCCCTCCAGAAGGCTGAGAATCAGACTGTGTCTTCCCCATGGTTTATATGGATCATCGAGGGAATGCTCTGAGGAGCCGCGATCTCATAATAATATCTAATTATGGAAATAATGAAGGATTGTGCGGATGAAACACCTGCCGCCATCATTACCTCTTTCTATACATCTTCAGCCTGAGATATTTTAAAGTCATGAACTCTATCCCCAGAAACCTCCTAAAATGTTTGGAGTGACCTAAATGGGGCCTTGCTTTGAACCAGAGATGGAGTATTCCTGTACCATCACATGTCACCACAGGGTTTGGCCCTGTAAAACCATTCTGAGTTTCCACCAATCAGAACATGAGTGTTTGATATACTAGACTTAAACCAGGTGGTTTCCACTGTTGGCCGACCATGAAGCAGCCATGACCTACACTACAGGAAATCCAGCAGCCATGACCTACACTACAGGACATGCATCAGCCATGACCTACACTACAGGACATGCAGCAGCCATGGCCTACACTACAGGACATGCAGCAGCCTTGGCCTACACTACAGGACATGTAGCAGCCATGACCTACACTACAGGACATGCAGCAGCCATGGCCTACAGTACAGGACATGCAGCAGCCATGACCTACACTACAGGACATGCAGCAGCCATGGCCTACATACAGGAATGAAGCAGCCATGAACCTACCTACAGGACATTGCAGCAGCCAGGACCTACACTACAGGGCATGAGCAGCCAGAACTACATAAAGGACTGCAGCAGCCATGGCCTACACTCAGGAAATGCAGCAGCCTGGGCCTACACTACAGGACATGACAGCAGCAAGGGGACTACATACAGACATGCAGCAGCCATTGACCGACACTACGGAAATGCAGCAAGCCAGCCCCGCCTACAGAAAGGAAATGCAGTAGCCTGGCCTACACCAAAGGACATGCAGCAGCCATTGAACCTACACTACAGACATGCAGCAGCCATGCGAATCTCAACTACAGGACATGCAGCATGCCATGGCCTATCACTACAGGACTGACGCCATGGCCTACCGCACATACAAGACATGTAAAGCAAGCCATGGCCGTCACACTACAGTGTACATGAAGCAGCCATGACCATAAATACAGGCATGCATCAGCCTGACTACACTACAGGAGCAGCAGCGAGGTACACTCAGCATACAGCCATGGCCTATCACTAAGTACATCCGAGCAAATTGGCCACACACCTCAGCTTCCGCGCAGACTACACGACAGTACATGCAGCGCCTGGCCTCATAACATGTGACAGTGCAGACCGCCATGCGCCTATCACTACAGGACATGCAAGCAGCCATGTGCCATTACTGATCAAGGACATGCAGCCGCCATGACCTAGCTAACTACAGGACTGGCAGTCATAGCCATGACGCACCTACACTAAGGACCTGCAGCAGCCATGGATACACTACAAGACATGAAGGGAGCCATTGCCTACACTACAACAGGACAGATAGCAGCCATGCTAATAGAGACGCAGAGCCATGACCTACACTAAAGGGATGCAGCAGCAATGACTTCACTACAGGGACATGCAGCAGCAAGGACTACACAAGGACATGCAGCAGAATGACCTTACACTACAGGAAATGAGACCCCCCCCCCCCCCCCCCCCCCCCCCCCCCCCCCCCCCCCCCCCCCCCCCCCCCCCCCCCCCCCCCCCCCCCCCCCCCCCCCCCCCCCCCCCCCCCCCCCCCCCCCCCCCCCCCCCCCCCCCCCCCCCCCCCCCCCACCCCCCCCCCCTGCCATGAACACACTACAGGAATGCAGCAGCATGTGCTACACTACGGTTACATGCAGTCAGCCATGACGCTACACTACAGGGACATTGCAGTCAGCCAGGACCTTAGCACTAACTGGGATGCAGCAGCAATGGCTACACTAAGGACATGAAGCAGCCTGACCTTAATACAGGCAATGCAGCAGCCATGGCCCTACACTACAGGACAGTGCAGCAGCTATGACTCCTACATACAGGAACATGTAGCAGACAGTTGTGCCTACAACAGTACAGGCAATAAGCAGCCATGGCCTACACTACAGGACATGCAGCTAGACCAGACCACGACTCGAACCACCGGAAACACAGGACATGTAAAGGCAGACCAATGACGACTAGCACAGGCTACAGGACATGGCATGCGAGGTGCCATGCCAAACTACATGGACATGCTGAAATGACTATCATGGCCTACACTACAGGACATGCATGCGCCAATGAGCTACATCCTAAGGAACTTATTGCAGCAGACACATGACCTACATACTACAGGACATGCAGCAGCCGACCCACTAAGGACTGCAGCAGCCATGGCACTACAATGACATACACAGGACATGCAGCAGCCATGGCCTACACTACAGGACATGTACAGCATGCCATGACCTAAACTACAGGACATGCAGCAGCCATGGCCTACACTACAGGACATGAAGAGCCCAGGATACACTACAGGACATGCAGCAGCCATGACCTACACTAACAGGACATGCAGCAAGCATGCCTACAGTACAGGACATTGCAGCAGCCATGCTACACTACAGGGACAATGCAGCAGCCTATGAGCCTACACTACAGGACATGTAGCAGCCATGGTCTACACTAAGGGACATGCAGCAGCCATGACCTACACTACAGGACATGCAGTAGTGAAATATATGAAAGTTCCACGTAGTGTAGATATAAGAGCTACTCATTCAGGAGTCGCACCACTTCAGAGAGCCTTATGGCCTGGTGGCAGCTCATTCCCATTCAAAAAATGTGGCCAAGTTGTAACACTAAGAGCAGCCACTATACACTATGTGAGCTATAAGGAGAGACACCTCCATTGTTCTTATAGAGCTACTGTTCATCCTGGCACATGGAGGATGACTCTGAACAAGGGACCACCCATCGATAACACCCTACAGCAGTGGTGGCGAACCTATGGCACGGGTGCCAGAGGTGGCACTCGGAGCCCTTTCTGCGGGCACTCAGGCCATCGCCCCAGGACAGAGTTCACCAAACACTAACTTTTCTTGTAGTCCCAGGCAACTTAAGAGATGCTGTTCTCAGCGTTATTTTAAAGTGACAAATCATTGGCTGTTTTGAACTGTTATGACAGAAGTGCATTATCTTTGGAGGTCATCCTGCTGGACCCACCACTCTTTTTGTACAGAGAGACCCTGGAGAGAAGCTACAAGAAATTCTTCTTTCAACTGTATTGGTGACCTCAGGGGGCCAATACGATTGAAAGATGTGGAGGAACAGGTAGCAATAAAGGTTACTGCTTAAAATTCCTTGCTGGCACTCCACAATAAATAAGTAGATTTTGGTTGTAGTTTGGGCACTCGGTCTCTAAAAGGTTCGCCATCACTGCCCTACAGGGTCTATGGATAGTTCTTTACACAACACCTTTACTTGTCAACTTCAGGTTTCTGTAGTCCATAATCTACATCTAGGAAAGGTAAGAAAATACTATAAAGATTTTAATTAAAAAATACAAAAAAAATTGCATGAATTTCATGAGAGTAATAACACTTTTCTTCCAGAGTTGTGTGAGCAGCCAAACAATCGGTAGGATTCCAAAAAGGTCTGTTTTTTCAAGTAACAGGAGACGGCAGCTTCTCAGTATAGGACCCGATCTGCCCTAATGTTACGTGCCTCTAGCTATAGCTCCATGTTACAATGGTCACCAGACTGCACGTCCTAGTCTTGGGCCTTGTGGTCCATCCCTGAAATACACGGTCATTGATGTCTCCTCAACCGGGCTTGATTCCTGCCATAGCCTACGGATGATGGGAGTGAGCACTCCTCACCTCACCCCTCCCCTCTCCATAGGAATCTGAGTGTCTGCATCACAAATTGGACCAAAGATAGGACATTCTCTATCCTTTGCAGCGTGGCCACCAGACTTGCACGGGCCGAGTTGCAGAATACGCCCATTCAGATGAAGTCAATGGGGCCATGTGTTAGCCGTACAATGGTACAGTACGGCTGACACATGGCCAATAATTGACGTGAGTGTGCAAGGGACCTAAGGAAAATCTCCCACTCCAGTAATCCCTACATGTTTATAGTGCAACATGATACTAACCCCCACATTGGCAGCATTGGTTGTCGATACAATAATTAGCATTGTCCTAGTTTGAGCTCCAGAGCTCCCTGACTGTGCATCCGTAGGTATTGATAAAATTCATCAGACATAGAGTGGACAGGCTTAGGATGCACATTATCATAGTAATGGTGAGGGATTGGGATTCCTTCAAGATCATTAGGAAATGGCCAGAACCCGTAGAGTGTCACCTTCTGGCAAACCTCAAAGGCGGCACTAGCCACCATGAGACCCGAAGACATACGAAAAAACCTGAGGCCAATGCCTTTCCAGTAAGAAGAAAGCTTCTGGAGGTACTTTGGATTGAAGAACACCACCTTGCTGCTCATGTCAAAGTCTTCCAAAGTAACGAGTGTGCGCATGGAGACATCTGTGTTCATAGAGTAGGAGAAGGCTGGTAAGAGAACCAAGGCTGAACCATAGGCCTTGACCATGTTGATGAAGGGCTTCCTGTGACTGAGGAGGCGTCCATACCTGTGCAACAAGATATTTTAATAAGAATTACTCCGCATTCATACTACTTATACTTAGTGGAGGGGGACTGAGTCCTAACCTAACGTTCTGGCCTGGTGCCCACCAAACGCATCTCTATAATTCAAAATCAGAAGCTCAAAGAACTTGCCTATCAATAATGATGCTTGGGTTTGCGGTGACAAGGTGCGTCTTGCTCCCGACATCCTTAGTCCAATTCAGTGGAGGAAAGTTTAATCTGAAACATAAATATGTAGGTGAAAAAACTAAATTTTAATGTCAAGGTCCTCTACTTTCTCTATCAGGCAATAAATAGGATAAAATCCCATAATTGCAGATAAAGGTGTCCGATCTGCTTGGGCCCAATAAAAATAATGATGAGAAGGTCCACATTTCATCAACCTCTTGGTAATAGATCCTCTAAATTCTATTGTCTACTGCTGGACCTCTAGGACCCTTTATTAGAGTTTAGGTACGAGACTGACCCTAGTGAATACCATGGAGGACATCTTTTTAGGCTAATGGAGAACGAAGCTAATGGAGCTATTAGTGGAATGTAACCAAGCGAAGAGTCATGGAGATAAGTTTGTGTAGTGGACTAGAGCAGCCTGTAGAGCAGTAGGGGACAAAGAAAATATCAAATGTCATGAGAGCAGACAGTGTGACCTCAACTGCAGCAATATTACTCCATGATACCATAGGTGGCACACACTGGACACCTCAAAAGGGGCAAACGGTGGGGAAACAAGCACGAATGGGGATGTTGGATGAGTGGATAGTTTGGGAATTGGCTTGGATGATACTGGAAACCTCATTGGTCCAGATTTTGCACTGCCTCTGCTGCGCCACAAAATTCTGCCTCTCAAAGGGCGTTCACTGAAAATGCGCATCACATTTATTACTGCGAATACACAGAATTACATTCACAGCAATATATTGTATGAACGGCTCCATTCTCTCTTCAACTTGAGGTTTTTGGAAATCATTAAAAGTTTCTTACCTAAACACAAAATCTGCTTTATCAATGTCGGCTCCACAGGAGCTGTTCCTCAAAATGCCACCATTACCAACCACAGCACAACTTCTGATGGGCTTAGAGAAAGGGGACGTCTGTAATGAGATAGAAAAGGGAGTACAACAAAAACTATCACAGAGCGAGAGAGGGCACATCAGGGCATGTTTTGGGTTAAACTGGTAAAATGTAAAAAGAACATGTACTATTCACACAATGGCCCCTCCAGTCATGATCTGGTATGTCCAGGGGTGAGCTTTTACCTCCGATCCTGAGGTTCATGATTTACGAGTATAATGTAGCTCATTGTATCACATTAAGGAGACACCTACAGCACTGAGGCCAATTGGTTTATAGTAAATATAAAATCCTTTTGGACCCAAATACAGCAGTTAAAATAACTCCCTAAATCAGCTACTTAAAAATATTTTTGCACTCCAGAAGGAACATCAAGGACCTTTTTGAACATGTATAAATTGTCAAGCAATAAAGCCCCTAGTGGCAGAGAGTTCCACAGTCTCTAAGCTGTCACGGTTTAAAGAGCCTCCTCTCCTCTAGGTGTAGAGGATGCCCCCTGTCTGTGGTGATGGTAGAACCTCCTCTCCTCTAGGTGTAGAGGATGTCCCCTGTCTATGTTGATGGTAGAACCTCCTCTCCTCTAGGTGTAGAGGATGCCCCCTGTCTATGGTGATGGTAGAACCTCCTCTCCTCTAGGTGTAGAGGATGTCCCCTGTCTATGGTGATGGTAGAACCTCCTCTCCTCTAGGTGTAGAGGATGCCCCCTGTCTATGGTGATGGTAGAACCTCCTCTCCTCTAGGTGTAGAGGATGCCCCCTGTCTATGGTGATGGTAGAACCACCTCTCCTCTATGTGTAGAGGATGTCCCCTGTCTATGGTGATGGTAGAACCTCCTCTTCTCTAGGTGCAGAGGATGCCTCCTGTCTATGATGATGGTAGAACCTCCTCTCCTCTAGGTGTAGAGGATGCCTCCTGTCTATGGCGATGGTAGAACCTCCTCTCCTCTAGGTGTATAGGATGTCCCCTGTCTATGATGATGGTAGAGCCGCCTCACCTCTAGGTGTAGAGGATGCCCCCTGTCTATGGTGATGGTAGAACCTCCTCTCCTCTAGGTGTAGAGGATGTCCCCTGTCTATGGTGATGGTAGAACCTCCACTAATCTAGGTGTAGAGGATGCCCCCTGCCTATGGTGAAGGTAGAACCCCCTCTCCTCTCGGTGTAGAAGATGCACCCTGTCTATGGTGATGGAAGAACTGCCTCTCCTCTATGTGTAGAGGATGTCCCCTGTCTATGGTGATGGTAGAACCTCCTCTCCTCTAGGTGTAGAGGATGCCCCCTGTCTATGGTGATGGTAGAACCTCCTCTCCTCTAGGTGTAGAGGATGCCCCCTGTCTATGGGGATGGTAGAACCTCCTCTCCTCTAGGTGTAGAGGATGCCCTTGTCTATGGTGATGGTAGATCCTCCTCTCCTCTAGGTGTAGTGGATGCCCCCTGTCTACGGTGATGGTAGAGCCTCCTCTCCTCTAGGTGTAAAGGATTCCCTTTGTCTATGATGATGGTAGAACCTCCTCTCTTCTAGGTGTAGAGGATGTCTCCTGTCTATGGGGATGGTAGAACCTCCTCTCTTCTAGGTGTAGAGGATGTCCCCTGTCTATGGTGATTGTAGAACCTCCTCTCCTCTAGGTGTAGAAGATGCCCCCTGTCTATGGGGATGATAGAACCTCCTCTCCTCTAGGTGTAGAGGATGTCCCCTGTCTGTGGTGATGGTAGAACCTCCTTTCCTCTAGGTGTAGAAAAAGCCTCTTGTCTATGGTGATGGTAGAACCTCCTCTCCTCTAGGTGTAGAGAAAGCCTCCTGTCTATGGTGATGGTAGAACCTCCTCTCCTCTAGGTGTAGAGGATGTCCCCTGTCTATGGTGATGGTAGAACCTCCTCTCCTCTAGGTGTAGAGGATTCCCCTTGTCCATGGTGATGGTAGAACCTCCTCTCCTCTAGGTGTAGAGGATGCCTCCTGTCTATGGTGATGGTATAACCTCCTCTCCTCTGGGTGTAGAGGATGTCCCCAGTCTATGGTTATGGTAGAACCTCCTCTTCTCTAGGTGTAGTGGATGCCCCCTGTCTATGGAGATGGTAGAACCTCCTCTCCTCTAGGTGTAGAGGATTCCCCTTGTCTATGGTGATGGTAGAACTAGAGGATGTCCCCTGTCTATGGTGATGGTAGAACCTCCTCTCCTCTAGGTGTAGAGGATGCCCCCTGTCTATGGTGATGGGAGAACCTCCTCTCCTCTAGGTGTAGAGGATGTCCCCTGTCTATGTGATGGTAATATGCCTCTCCTCTCGGGCAGAGGATGCCACTTGCCTGGTCACAGGCCAGGTATAAAAAGATCTTTGGAGAGATCTTACTGTCCGTTCAGGTATTTGTTACTTGTAATGAGGTCTCCCCTCAGTCATCTTTTTTTCTAAAACTAATAAATCCCAAATTTGTCTTGTCAGTTGTATTCTAATCCCGCATTCCCCTAATAATCTGGTGCTCTCTCTGCATCCGTTCCAGCTTCTACATATCCTTTTTACATGGTGCCCAAAACTGTCACAATTTCATGTGTGGTCTGACCAGGGATTTGTATAAGGGCAAAACTACTGTCTTTTTCATGAGAATCTATTCCTCTATTGATACATCCATAATTATGTGCTTTTGCAGCAGCCGCTGGCTCTGGTCAAAAATAAGTTTACCATCCACCAATACTGTGGCCTCCACTGGTAACATCAACCAATCTGAGAATGTGCCATTAATGACACCCTCTGTTTTCTATCACTGAGAGCCAATTACTTACCCAAATACACAGATTTTCTCCTATTCCCAGCAGTCATCTTCTAGGTACCAACCTTATTGGCACGTGGGTGTCAAATGCCTTTGAAAGTCCAGTATACAACATCCACAGCGCCCCCAGATCCAGTCTGAAATTACCTCCTCGTAGAAAACAATCAGATTAGTCTGAAAGGACCGATCTCTCATAAACCATGCTGACGCGTGTGTTATAAGGTTGTGCACCGTGAGATACTCCAGGATAGCATCTCTAATAAACCCCTCAAATATTTTCCCCACCAAGAAGTTAGACTCACAGGTCTGTAGTTTCCAGGATCGTTTTTGATCCTTTTGTATATTGGTACCCACATTGCTATGCGCAGTCCTGTGGAACATAACCAGTCCTCAGTGAATCTTCAAATATTAGAAAATAACGGTTGTCTATCACGTACATAATTCATGCCGAACCCGGGGTGTATGCCATCTGACCCCGGTGTTTATCTATTTAGTGGGTGAGGCGGCGGCTACCTCTTCCTGGGTTAAACTGTTGACATTATAAAAGAATTACATTATTCCTCTTGTGTCTTCCACCAGGGGATTTTCCTGGGTAAAAGCAGTTGAGAAGGCGACATTCAGTAGATTGCGCCTTTCTCATTCCTTCCACCATGACCCCCCATGTTATTTCTAAGGGGACCCACACTCTTGTTTTTAGTTTCTTATCATTTATATACTTGAAAAATAATTTGGGATTATTTTTGCTCTCCCTGGCAATATTTCTCTCAGTCTCGATTTTTGCGGCCTTTATCTGCTTTTTACAGGATTTATTTTTCTCTTTATAATCCTGTAACGCCTCATCGCTACCTTCACGTTTTAGCACCTTAAACGCCTTATCTTTCTGGCTTATTGCTGTCCTTACTTGCCACATTGGGGCTCATTTACTAAGGGGCTGAATCGCCGGGTTTCCCGAATATTACCGTTTTCCGTTTTGGCGCATGCGATCGGATTGTGTTGCATCGCTGCCGGCTTGCAACGGAAATCGGGGGGTTTGGCCATCGGAAAACCAGACGCATTCGGAAAAACCGTGGTATTTAAAAAAAAATTGTCGGAAGATCAGCACTTACATGCACCGAGGTAATACAAAATCAATGATATTATGATCACTATTCCCCAGGTTCCCCCCAACCTGTAGTTTTGATACCCTATCAGGTCTGTTGGTAAGGATAAGGTCCAGCAGTGCCCCCCCTCTTGTTGGCTCCAGGACTAGTTGCGACAGGTAATTGTCTTTTGTTGTTGACAAGAACCTGCTGCCTTTGAAGGACCTGCAGGTTTCTGCCCCCCAGTCAATATCTGGGTAATTGAAGTCCCCCATGATAAGTCCTTCCCTGTGCTTTGAAGCCGCATCCATTTCACTTATCAGCATTTCCTCTTCTGCCTCCATTATATTTGGAGCCTTATAACAAACCACTAGTAATATTTTATTATTCTTTTTCCCTCTTATCTCCACCCATAGGGACTCCACATTTGCATTTGCGTTACTGATGTCATCTCGCAGGACAGGCTGAGGCAAGAATTCACATATAAACAAACCCCTCCCCCTTGTCTATTTATACGATCCTTTCTAAAAAGACTATAACCATCTATAGTAACAGCCCAGTCATAGCTACTGTCCAGCCATGTCTCGCTGATACCCACTATATCAGATTTCCCTCCAACATCAAGAGTTCCAGTTCCTCCATTGTGTTTGTGAGGCTTCTGGCATTTGTGTACATGCACTTTATATGGTTTTCCCTGTCCGTATTCCTTTTGTCCTTATTTCCCAATCTCATTCCAGCCCCCCTTCCTCCCCCATGGACTATGACTCTTCCCAGATCTCTATGTACACTGTCTATTTGCCCTGCACAAGTGTAGTTGCCCTCCCCCCAGGTCTCTAGTTTAAACACTCCTCCAACCTTCTAGCCATTTTTTCCCCCAAAACAGCTGCACCCTCCCCATTGAGGTGCAGCCCATCCCTACTGTAGAGCCTGTAGCCGACAGAAAAGTCAGTCCAGTTCTCCATGAACCCAAACCCCTCCTTCCTACACCAACTTTTGAGCCACTTATTTACCTCCCTGATCTCCCGCTGCCTATCTGGTGGGGCACATGGTACAGGCAGTATTTTGGAGAAAACTACCTTTGAGGTCCTTGCCCTGAGCTTATGGCCTAAATCTCTGAAATCATTTTTAAGGACCTTCCACCTACCTCTTACTTTGTCATTAGTGCCTATGTGGACCATGACCGCTGGTTCCTCACCAGCCCCTCCCAGTAATCTGTCAACCCGATCCGCAACATGCCGAACCCGAGCACCCGGCAAACAACTCACTGTTCGGTATGGACGGTGGGGGGTGGGGGGCAGGTTGAACTTTTGACCTTTTACTTTTTGTTCATATATTCAAAACAAAAGCAGCACAAGCAAAAATTTGAGCAGCACAAACATAGCAGAATGGTTTGTTTGGCACCAGTTTTGTTTGATTTTGGTAGGGGGGGGGGGGTGGTTAACCTCTGATGACCTCTGGAAACTTTCAATATCTTAAAAACTATAGGGCACAAACGAAAACTTGCTGCACAAACCAGCACAAAAGTTTGACACCATTTTTGTTTGATTTGAACAAGGTGGGGGGCAACTTCACTCAGGTGGTTAATAGAGCTTCTGGGTTCTGAGTTCATGATTGGGTTAATAAGATGATAAAACGAATTGTTGGTGACGGTTTTATATTCTGTGGAACTGACCGTAACCTAAATAACCTGAATCTTCTCTTCCGGCAGCGATCCTGTCACACTTTATTCATCTCTAAATTCGGAGAGGAACTCAGGTTTCCATTGGTAGAGCTGCAGCAGTGATCCCTCCATCGCCCTCTAAATCCGGCACATTTTGGGCCCTCGGCTCTACATACTTTTCCTCAGGCATTTAGGGAGAAATTAAGGGACACAAGTCCTGGCAGGGTCAACACATTTTTCTAGAATATTTCCAAAGGCAAATACGAATCATCCCATTTCCGAGTACTTGATAAAACATAACTTTATAATGTATCGTTAATAAAATAATTTTTAATGCGTAAATAAAGATTTAAAAACCCCAATATTTGTGGGGAGACGATTCAGTTGTAACTAGAAGGGTTTCATTTATGATATAGACCTATATTAGGGTCTATTCCTGTTGGTTTATACTGGTACCTGGGTTTAGTTTTTACCTTTACACACATACAAGAGCCGCAGTGACCGTATGTAGTCACTAGGTGTCAGTATGAAGACGTGAACGATCGTTTGGCCACTGTTGCTAACATCCTGAGGTTGATACAATAATGGGGCAGATTTATCAAGTGTCTGAAAGTCAGAATATTTCTAGTTGCCCATGGCAACCAATCACAGCTCCCCTATTCTGACTTTCAGACACTTGATAAACTGGGCCCCATTAATGTGTCACACGTATCCACTGTCTTGTGTAACCAACTGATTGTCACTAATAGATTATGCTCTATCTAGTACACACAGCTGTTGTGTCGCTATAATGCCTTATATGCAACTAACTCCAAGGAGGCATCTGTAATATCCTCTCAGCTTCTCCTGAAGTGGGCGGGACTTCCTGGTGGTGACATCAGCTCAGGGCAGTGAGGCCAGAGCACGGAGGGCATTCACATGAATGTGCACAAACAGCTCAGCCAATCAGGACACAGAATCAGTGTTACTGCTTGTACAGAGATCTAGTGCAAGAGCAAGACAGGGGAGACACAGAGCACCGGATCCATGCATCACACAGAAACAAAGAAGAAGAAATATTGAAACATGTCCCCCTACACTATAAAACCCCTACATAGGAATAAGAAGATGAACACATGGCAGCATCACAGTATGTGTACATATATATACATATAGTCGCAGTATAATCTCTCCAGAAGACCACCAATCACAGATTTTTTTTATTTTTTTGCCGTTATACTCTATGGAAGCTGCCCCCTACCTGCAGACCACCCCTTACCTGTACAAAGAGGTGTCACCATATATACCCTGTGCTGCAGGATCGAATACACTCATTAGAGTTGATGGGAGCCTGAGCTCTGTTTTTTTTTTGTGCCCTCACACTTTCATACATACACAATTCTACTATATTCAAACTTTTAAACACAAACAGCTCTGCTACATCCCATTCCTGATATGTAATTGGATGACCTGAAGCATGTGATCAGTCACATGGTTTTGACATCACTGCAGGTCCTGTAGTTTTTTACATGACAGAACTGATGTTATCCTGCACCAAGCAGTTACTGATCACGAGCGTGTATGTGCCCCCTCCCAACAATACCCTCCTCTCCTCTGTCTAGCTACGGATTCCCAAGGCAACCAACCAAGCAAAGACAACCAGAGGGAGTAGGTAACTACTAGCTTCCGTCTGTTAGTGTAAATTACAGAATTGCTTTATTTGATTTAGTGCAGAGTTAGACAAAAGTTTTGAATACTTTACAGTTGTACTTTAAGCTGAGATCCCCCAGTGTCTAGGACAAATAGCTAAATATAGGATGTCGTCCTCCACTTATGGCTGTTGCTTTGGGTGTTTCATTGATCCTTTTGACCGAGAAAAGGGGCCACAACACAGGATTGACTCCATCTAATTCATTTGTGGAGATCTAAGGAAAGTAAAGGACCCTCCTCCAGGAAAGATCTTTGTCCCTGCACTCAAGAGTGTATGAGTTGTTAGGCTTAGAGGTTGTGGATCCTCTGGACCACTACAGAAGATGGCACAAGCCACCACCTGGGACCGGAGTCTAAGTAGCACCCGGTTTTCACCAGAGCCCGCTGCAAAGCAGGATGGTCTTGCTGCAGTGTGGTACCACCAGGTCGTTCCACAGGTGTGACTCGTCCGTGGTGGCTGCCGAGGTCGAGGTACTGAAACGGAAGGCAATCTCGTAGTCGGGGACAGACAGGAGCTCAGGACGGGCAGCACAGGATTGGAGTCGGAAACGTAGCAACAGGTCAGGGCAGGCGGCAAAGAAGCGAAGTCAGAAATGGAACCGGGGTCACAACAGGAAATCACAGAAATAGCACAAGGCATCAAACACAGAATTCTCTAAGGCTCGAAGCACGAAGATCCGTCAGGGCACCAATTAAAGGCACGCTGGCCCTTTAAATCTTTTTAAGCTGGCGCGTGCACGCCCTAGGAGTCGGAAGTGCACGGCCGAAAAGGACCACAGTCACAATGCCTGGATCTACGAGTCCCTGATTTATCATGATGGTAGATTTCGTTGAAAGAGATACTTACCTGTTGGCCGCCCTGCAATGAGGTTCAGATCCCTATACATGGGGTAAAAGGGTGAATATCAGAGCACACCATATACAATGGGGCTCATTTACCAAGGATCCGTGGAGCGCATTTTCCGTGCTGTGCTGCCACAGGGTTTTTTGGAACACACAATCGGATTTTGGGGCATTGGTACCAGCTTTCACACTACACAAATCGGGGGGGGGGCTGCGGGCAGTAGGACGATCCGACGGATTCGGACAACCCGCGGAATTTAACATTGCAAATTGTGTCGCAAGACACGCAATTACATGCACCGGGAAGAAGAAGGTGAACTCCGGCGGACCACAACGGGGAAGCGACACATGCAGGATATCGGGGAACGATGTTGGTGAATCGCGACGGATTTCATCTCCGTCAGGCCGTCCGGATCGGGGATCGCAACAGGACCAGATAAGTAAATGTGCCCCAATACGCTTAGAAGTAATGTCAAATCAAATTCATTCTATAACACAGCGGGTGCACACACTAACCCCTTATTCAAACTCCAGATTACAAATATTAACAAAAAACAAATCTAAAAAATGAACAAACAAATAAAAATCCTCAACACTAAAATAAAAAGAATGATCCAACGTGAAACGAAACCGTATGTCCCAGTCACCTATTTTTTTGCTATTTTGACACACACAAAAACAAGTAGTAAAAAGATCCTACAAATCCCAAAATAGTCAAAAACAACGCCTTTCAATTGGTACATTGTGGTACAAATCATTTAATTTGGTATTAAGGTATTAAAACATAGCAACATTTTGTATCTCCATAATCGCACTGACCCAAACCATAAAAGGGATGAGTCATGTACACTCACCGGCCACTTTATTAGGTACACCATGCTAGTAACGGGCTGGACCCCCTTTTGCCTTCAGAACTGCCTCAATTCTTCGTGGCATAGATTCAACAAGGTGCTGGAAGCTCCTCAGAGATTTTGGTCCATATTGACATGATGGCATCACACAGTTGCCGCAGATTTGTCGGCTGCACATCCATGATGCGAATCTCCCGTTCCACCACATCCCAAAGATGCTCTATTGGATTGAGATCTGGTGACTGTGGAGCCATTTGTGTCCAGTGACCTCATTGTCATGTTCAAGAAACCAGTCTGAGATGATTCCAGCTTTATGACATGGCGCATTATCCTGCTGAAAGTAGCCATCAGATGTTACAGGGTACATTGTGGTCATAAAGGGATGGACATAGTCAGCAACAATACTCAGGTAGGCTGTGGCGTTGCAACAATGCTCAATTGGTACCAAGGGGCCCAAAGAGTGCCAAGAAAATATTCCCTACACCATGACACCACCACCACCAGCCTGAACCGTTGATACAAGGCAGGATGGATCCATACTTTCATGTTGTTGACGCCAAATTCTGACCCTACCATCCGAATGTTGCAGCAGAAATCGAGACTCATCAGACCAGGCAACGTTTTTCCAATCTTCTACTGTCCAATTTCGATGAGCTTGTGCAAATTGTAGCCTCAGTTTCCTGTTCTTAGCTGAAAGGAGTGGCACCTGGTGTGGTCTTCTGCTGCTGTAGCCCATCTGCCTCAAAGTTCGACGTACTGTGCGTTCAGAGATGCTCTTCTGCCTACCTTGGTTGTAACGGGTGATGATTTGAGTCACTGTTGCCTTTCTATCAGCTCGAACCAGTCTGCCCATTCTCCTCTGACCTCTGGCATCAACAAGGCATTTCCGCCCACAGAACTGCCGCTCACTGGATGTTTTTTCTTTTTTGGACCATTCTCTGTAAACCCTAGAGATGGTTGTGCGTGAAAATCCCAGTAGATCAGCAGTTTCTGAAATACTCAGACCAGCCCATCTGGCACCAACAACCATGCCACGTTCAAAGGCCACAAATCACCTTTCCTCCCCATACTGATGCTCGGTTTGAATTGCAGGAGATTGTCTTGACCATGTCTACATGCCTAAATGCACTGAGTTGTCGCCATGTGATTGGCTGATTAAAAATTAAGTGTTAACAAGCAGTTGGACAGGTGTACCTAATAAAGTGGCCGGTGAGTGTAGACTACACAGTGAAACAGCACGGCCAATGGCCAATTTTTGCAAATTCCATCACATTTAGAATTTTTTTCCAGCTTCCCAGCACATTGTACATAATATTAAATATCTCCACTTGGAAATACAATGGGGCTCATTTACTAAAGGTCCGCAGAGCGTATTTTCGTTGCGTTTCCCGACGATTTCCGTTTTGCGTCGCATTTAACAGGGGATTTTTGGCAGAAATTGGGGGGCGGGCCGGCGCACAATCCATCGGATTCAGACAACGCACAATATTTAACATTTAGAATTGTGTCGCAAGACATGCACTTACATGCACCAGGAAGAAGAAGGTGAACTCCGGCGGACCTCAGCGGGGAAGCAACACATGCAGGAACTCGGGCGCACGATCTTCATGAATCGCGCCGGACCGTCCGAATCGGGGATCAGGACTGGACCAGGTAAGTAAATGAGCCCCAATGTGTCGCACAGAACACAAGCCCTCGCATATCTCTGTGGATGGAATAATAGAAGACTTATGGCTTTTCGAGGGCGTCTCTAACCTTGTCTGATGGCTAAGATTGGCGAATGTTCCACCATCTCTGGTAAAAACCTTTGGAAATCCAGAACATGAGATCATGAATAGTTTGCCTGATATTTCTGATAATAATTTGAATGTGAGGAGTTAATCTTACAATGATTCCCCCGCTGGGCCCTGAGCGGCGTCTCGCAGACATCCTGGCTCTTGGGGATGATACTCGGAGGTAAATGCTGAGGATGATTATAAAGCTCAGGAAGACGTTCAGGATGAGAAGACCTGGTGCTCCCGTGTGTCCCGGTGAGGAGACGGCAGGTAAGAGGCTACCGATGTCAGGAAACATGATCACCGCTCTGTGCTGAGGGTCTGCAGCCTCAGGAGCTCACGCTCTATGTCTTCCTATACACATTCATTCATGCACTAACCATATGAGCAACGTAATGAGCCGCCGTGATGCTCACTTACCTGCCTCCAGGCTGAGCAGCTCTCCACGTCTCCAAGACTCCTTTCAGCACAATTACCAAGGAGAACCTGGCAGTAATGTTACGCTGTTTCCCAGGATCTCACCAGGTTGTGAGGTTAGACGACACGTTTTTGCCAGATGACTGATTCTTGAATTTTGTTTGCTCCAGTCGGATCCTCTGCTGACCCACTGTAGGCACATAGAGTTTTGCACATGGAAGCCCTCATAGCAGTTTTTAGAGGCACTACATGAATCCGTGGTGGAGTGCTGGAGGACCTGACTGGAGGACAACGTAAGAACCAGACCCAAGACTAGAGCAGAGAACCATAATGGAGGACCAGACCAGAGGACCAGACTGGAGGACAAGCAGAGAACCGGACCAGACTGGAGGACGAGCAGAGAACAGGGACCAGACTGGAGGACGAGCAGAGAACCGGACCAGACTGGAGGACGAGCAGAGAACCGGACCAGACTGGAGGACCAGACCAGAGGACTAGACTGGATGACGAGCAGAGAACCAGACCAGACTAGAGGACGAGCAGAGAACCAGACTGGAGGACAAGCAGAGAACCAGACTAGAGGACAAGCAGAGAACCAGACTGGAGGATGACCAGAGGACTGGACCAGGCTGGAGGATGACCACAGAATCGCACAGAATCGCACCATATAATTCAAGAATAAACTAGCTACACTACACAGTAATGCTTTGCTTGTTTGCTATCCTTGCTTTGGCTTTTTGCTAGAGAGACATTTCTCAACCCATTACTTTTTCATTTTTGGGACTTGTCTTTTGTGGGTCTAGTGTTATATTTTCAATGGCTCCATTTTGGAAGATCTATAAGTTGTCAATAATTTATTTTATGCGAGGAAGTGATGGGGCCTGAATGTTGTGACCGTGTCTCATAATCGACATGGGGTTGATACTATCACTGCCCTATTTATAAACACAAGAAAAACACCATATTTTTATTTTGTAAGTGTCTTTACATGATAGTTTTTTGGATTTTTGTCAGAGGCAGAAAGTACAGACAGTGTTTTTGGCTTTATTATTGTGTATATATATTTTTTAAAGTGATCACCAAATAAGTTCTTTCCCATGAAAGAAAGTTCTCAAATGGTAACCCCTTAGCAATGTTTTCACAATAAAGCTCATTTTTAACCCCTTACTTTTGCAAATTTTTATTGGTGCTTCAGCTATTTTAGCCAGCACCAATCACGGGTGTTACCAGTAGTGGTGAGTGCTCGGGTTCGATACCAAAAAACAATCCTTAAGGTTTGGGTTTGGAAAAACTCAGCTGAACCTGAACCTTAACTCTTCCCTAAATAAAATATATTATAAATGAGGTAAAATAAGATAAAATAAGGTAATCGCATGAAAATAATATCACAATAAATGCAATATCACAAAAATAAGATGAAATATAAAAATATAAAAGCTACAGCTACAACAACAGAATCCAAGGTCAGGATAAAAAAAATTGCAAAATTTATTTCAGTAATTTAAAAAAGAGACCTGGTGGTCATCCAAAAGGAATATGTTTTCCAAAACTCGTAGGAGATTTCTGCCTTTTGCCTCTTTTTATCCCATGTGAATTTCTGTATTTTGGATGACCACCAGGTCTCTTTTTTTAAATTGCTGAAATAAATTTTGCAATTTTTTTTATCCTGACCTTGGATTCTGTTTTTAAAGCTGGACTTATTGGCTTTGATTTGTATACCTGGAGCAAAGGTTTTCCGTGCTCACGGATCCACGGTGGGACAAGACACAGCATTTTCAGGTGAGCCAAACTATGTACGTTTCTTTCTGAAATATAAAAATAACGGCAACATCCCCCACCGGGGCCTTTTCTTGGGGCCTCGAGGTAGCTGGAGCCCAGAATACCGGAGTGGCTGGCGGTTATGGCCTAGGGCAGTGATGGCGAACCTTTTAGAGGCCGAGTGCCCAAACTACAACCAAAATCCACTTATTTACTGTGAAGTGCCAACATGGCATTTTAAGCAGTAACTTATAGCTACCTGTTCTACCACGTCTTTCAATCGTATCGGCCCCGATAAGCCACCAATACAGTTGAAAGGAGGAGGTCAAATTCATACTATCATAGTTGCTTCTCTCCAGTGTCTCTCTCTGTACAGGAAGAATGGCGGCTCTAACAGGAGGACCTCCAAATATGTTGCAATTAGTCACACCTTCTAATATTACCTGCAGTTCCAAAAGCCAATGAGTGTTGCTTTAAGTGCGCTGAGAGCAGCTTCTCTTAGTTGCCTGGGGCAGCAGGAAGATGTGATTTGGTGGATTGGTCCTGTTTGGTGAATTCTGTCCTGAGTGCCCACAGAAATGGCTCTGAGTGCCACCTCTGGCACCCGTGCCATAGGTTCGCCGCCACTAGCCTAGGGCGTGCTGATGTCACGGTGCTTGGTATGGCGACCGGAGAGCTGTCCTACAGCCTGGCAGCTCTCCAGCAGGTGGTGTGTGCAAGAAATATGGAGGGAGAGGCTGATGTACTGGTTCTCCCTGGCGCAGCCCTGAGTGTCTGTAAGATAGGTCACTGGGTGATGGATGGGGAGCTCGTGGTGGTAACAGCCGTATCCAGGGATCAGACAGAGGCAACGTTGTGTAAATCAACTCAGGGTTCTTTATTGAACAACAGGTACCAGGCAACAGGTTAAAATGGTCAAACAGCAGATCTGGATTCTGGTACTGGAGTGGTCATGTAGAGGGTCACCAGGAATAGTGCACCAGCCCGGTAGTAGATGCTGGCTGGAATGGAGCTGTGTCCAAGCTGTGGAAGCTGCAGCTCTGGATTTAAGTCTCCTGACTCTGGTCCTGGGATTGGGTTCTGTGTCAGTACTGAAGGTGGACTGTGCACTCTCTTCACTGTCTCTACAGACTGGACTGCTTCTCCGTAGAAAGACCATGAGGTCCAGAGCTTGTGGTAAAGAGAATGTGCTCAAAAAACCTTGTGCTCCACCCTGGACAGGGGTTTTATACTCCCCCTGGTCAGGTGGTAGCACCTCTCCAATCACACTCCAGTTTATAATACAGCCACATAATCGGAAAACATTGATTTTTTTATGTATGTAGTTAAATATTTTTCTCTACGTCTCCAACTGTCTATTACACAATGTATATTTCTGTAGGACCCTCTCATCCCTTGTCACCTTCTAGTAGACTCTACACATTCTTGATCTCTCACCTCACTGGTTTCCTTCTGTTTCTCATGTGTTTGCTCCCCCATACGTTACGGCACTGGTTTTTCCTCTTCATTTTGTGTCCATTCATCATAGAGAACATTGTCCAAGTATAAGACATTGAGGTCCTCTCGTAGCTGTTGGCCATAAGGGTTTTTAAGTATCTGTACTGAATGTTGATTAAAATTCTAAACCTTCATATATGGACGCTCTCCATGGACGCATTAAAAAACCCAAATCCTTTTACTCACCTGGGTCTGATGTATTAGTCAAATGTCTGGTATTTGTGCCGTGAAGCCAAGATGTACCACCTGAACTTCATTAAGAGCGCCACACAGGTACCGGGTGGATCAGAGATGAGTCCGAAGTGGCTCATTAGACACATTAGGGGTCTTTTACTAAGGGCCCGAGTGTTTTTTTTCCGTCGGGTTTCCAAAATTTTTCCGATTTTCGACAAATTGCCCCGGGTTTTTGGCACACGCGATTGGATTGTGGCGCATCGGCGCCGCCATGCATGCGATGGAAATCGAGGGGCGTGGCCGTCAGAAAACCCGACGGATTCGGAAAAATTGTGGTATTTAAAAAACAAAAAGTGTCGCTTGACACGCACTTACCTGCACCAAGAAATAGAAGGTGAACTCCGGTGAACTCCAGCGTACCTTGGCGCAGCAGCGACACCTGGTGGACATCGGGCGCATGGGCCTTAGTGAATCCCGGCCGGACCCGAATCAGCATCGGAGAACCCGCTGCTGGATCGCGACTTGACCGGGTAAGTAAATCTGCCCCATTGCTTTCTTAAGGACCAGGAAAGGTTCCCTCTGAGGTAAAGTCTAGGCGTGCCCCTCTTCTTGGTTCCTTGACTAATTGTGACAGGCAAAGTAATTGTCACCAAAATTGATTTCCCTTGTTGTACCTACAGGTTTCGGCCTTCATGAAATTCATATTCTGACAATCATGGACATCTTGGTGGACCATTTCCTCAAAACGTTTCTAGTTGAAGAAGAAGAATGAACGTTGCATATTAAGCTTTTTAACCTCTACAGAACAATAACCCAATGGATAATATCATAAACAGAACCCAAGTGACTCAGTTTGTGTTTTCGGGCCTAACAGACAATGTGACACTCATCCCGTTCCTCTTCCTCGTCTTCTTACTTGTTTACATTGTGTCTGTCATAGGTAACACTGGAATGATAGTGATTGTCCACAAAAGTGCCAAGCTCAACACTCCCATGTACTTCTTCCTGAGCTTCCTCTCCCTGGTGGACCTCTTCTATTCCACCATCATCACGCCGAGAATGCTCTCCGACCTCATCTCTCTGCGGAGGATCATCTCCTTCAATGAATGTGCCATACAGTTCTTTTCCTTTGCTGGTTTGGCGGGGACTGAAATCTTTATTCTGGCAAACATGGCCTATGACCGCTACATTGCCATCTGCCACCCTCTCCTGTACGTCTCGGTCATGACCAGGAGTAGATGCTTCTGCCTGGTTCTTCTTGCTTTCTTCATTGGTTTCTTACAGTCTTCCTTACAGACAAATTGTGTATTCAGGCTCCGATTCTGCAGATCCAATCTGATTGACCACTTCTACTGTGACGTTCCTCCGTTGCTGAAGCTCTCCTGCTCCGATACCTTGTACTGTGATTTGGTGACTGTTTACAGTGTGGCCACTTGCACCATTGGGTCCCTGTCAGCCATCCTCGTCTCTTACATGTTGATATCTTTTGCAATTATTCGGATGAAGTCGGCTGAAGGCAAACAGAAGGCTTTCAGCACGTGCTCCGCTCACCTCATATGCACCTCCTTGTTTTATGTCACCGTCTTCTTCACCTACCTGCGTCCGCCTTCCAATGTCTTTGATAGTCAAGACAAAGCAGCTTGTATATTCTACACAGTACTTACCCCAATGTTGAACCCACTTGTTTATAGCCTGAGGAACCAAGAGGTGAAGAGGGCCATACAAACAGTATTCAGGTCTAAACTGGTCAAGTCCATCCTGTCCACCATAAGAGATAGGGTCAACCTCTCATCAGTACCGATACGGAAAGGGATCTTTAGGTAATTTGGAGAAGATATTTTGTCACCATACAAGAGTATTTCTACTATTGTAGGTCCTTCCTGGTCCTCCTAGAAAGGTACAAAGAGAAGAAAAAAACAGAAAAACATAGGACGGCGCCTCGGGTGATACCTTCCTACAAAGAAGAGATGTAACCAACCCCTATTAGGGGTGCTCACCTGTCGGTGTCTTGGAAATTACCCCAAAACGGGGTTCTGGAATTGGATGGTATTCCTCCTGTATGGAATCATAGGATCCTGGTGAAGTGATGGGGATTTCCCAAAAGGTCCCAAAAATTAGGAACTTGGGGCCAATGTGTAGATAAGTAGAAAAAAGAAAGAAATTTTGGCAAAAATTGTGGCGCTTATAGCCAGGAATATTGACCAACTACCCAAAATAATAGTAGTAATAGACCCAAAGTATAATGAATTAGGTTTATTTGTAAGTAAAAAACAAAAATGATAAAAAAGTTAACAAAGTCCTTACTGACGCATTTCGGGTATGACCTCTTCTCAAAGTGCAGGACAGTAGTAAGACAGAAATGTCCTGCAATTTACAAAAGGGTCAGACCCGAAATGCGTCAGTAACGACTTAGTTAACTTTTTATAATTTTTGTTTTTTACTTACAAATAAACCTAATTCATTATACTTTGGGTCTACCATTATTTTGGAAAGCTGGTCAATATTCCTGGCTATTAGCGCCACACTTTTTGCCAAAATTTTCTTTTTTCTACTTATCTACTCATTTAGGAAGGACTTCTACCAGATTTTGGAAGGTGGACTTTAGGAATTTGTTACCATTCATCTATAAGAGCATGTGTAAGATCGGACATGTTTGTGGAGGGTACCTGATTCTAGTTCATCTAAAAAGGGTGCGATGAGTAAAGATGAGGTCAGAACCTTCTCAGCCGGTCAGGTACTTCCACAGCAGACTGCCCTCAATTATGCCTTTATGGACCCCACCACAATCTCCCAACCATACGGTTATGGACAGACTCCCTCGACCTACTGCTTGTTGAGGAGTTTTTGATTCTTTCATTTCCCTTTTTAGCATCTTTACCCTCACACACCACTACAGAACCTCAGAGAACCGATGCCTGAAATCATACCGATCCCTAAAATATTGGACATGACCGGAACTGGATAAACATGGAGGTCACTGGGACAAATCAAGGGTGCTACCTACTGCGATCCTAAAATATGTCATGTACTATTCTATGACTGTCATGATGAGGCTGTAATATTATGGTATGGTCCATGTGGCACCTACCACACAATGTGGCATCGCTGACGTGCTATATGTCATGGGGGCTCGGGTTGGGGTGGTGCCGGAGGTCACTAAGTAAGTAGCGGCAGAGTTGAAGATAAATCTCTCTTCTTGTTGATAATAAACTCTCTTGAGTATAATCTTTAAGGCGATATATGCGTGTGGGGAAGGGGGTCCTCTAGTAAGGGGGAAGGGGGTCCTCTAGTAGGGGGAAGGGGGTTCCCAGTAAGGACATTGGGGCAGATCTATTATGCGCTCTCCACCAGAAGCCATGTAAAAAGCTCCATCTCTCTCCATCTAGTTTTCAATTTCTGGCACTTACATTTTGGGGTGACAATGGAGAATGGGGCAGGGACCTGAATGTCCTGGCCACCATATTTACTAAAATCTCTGCCAGAAAACAGGCGGAGCCTATGGATGAAATTTCCGTCATGGTCTACACAGTCAGGACCTGTCTGAGTTTGTGATCCGATCAACTAAGAGACCAGAACCGGTCTGGCGGGGGGAGTAAAATATTAAAAAAGTCTTAATAGATTCCCCCCCAATGGGTATTATGGGGATCATTACACAAAGGATACAAAACGTTAGGTGTTATTTGTGCTCAGCCTCCACCAGGGAGAACCTACCCCATGCACCACGAGTAGTGTGACACCAGGGGGGCATTATACAGGGCACATCATGGTCAGTATATCAGTGGTCTGGTCTCCCTTCTCCGTCACTTAGAGGGTTCGGGTTAGATGGAGGGTACACTATCTCCCCTGCTCCTGTATCTGCCCCAATTTCTACAGTTTGGAATTTTTTTTATTGCAGTATCAAATTTTTATTAATATTGTTGTAATTTGACCATTGTCCAACGCGACAGTCTATAAAGGGAACCTGTCACCTCATTAGTCAGTACTACAGCTAGTGACAGGTTCCCCTGGAGCCCCAGTAACTAACTTACACAATAATAATAATTCCTTTATGTATATAGCGCACACAGATACCGCAGCGCTGCACAAAGCATGTCACATCATTCCTGTAACCCACCAACCAGTATGTATGGAGTGTGGGAGGAAACCGGAAGAAACCCACGCAAACATGGAGAGAACATACAAACTCTTTGCAGATGTTGACCTGGGTAGGATTTGAACCCAGGTCCCCAGCGCTGCAAGGCTGTAGTGCTAACCACTTAGCCACCGTGCCGCGCTACATGCTTATTTTAGCTAAAAATTGTTCCCCCTCAGATTCCCATATAGTCAACTTTTTAATTTTACCTGGTATTCAGGGATATCTATAGTGAGTCAAGGTGGGAGTGGCCTCCTCAGGCAGAATCCAGCAGCTCCTCCCCCATGCTTTTTCTGCATGCAGCAGTAATGTCTTATGACCAGGGTGACATCATCGCAGGTCCTTTAGCCTGTTAACATTAGCAAAATGTACACCAAGCATAAATCACATGAAATCAGAGCAGAAGCATGAAGTCCATGCAGGCTGCTGTGATTTACATTTACTAAGGGTCCGAATCACGCACTTTCGTCGGGTTACCCGACAGTTTCTGATTTGGCCGAATTGCCCTGGGATTTTGGCACACGCAAACGGGTTTTGGTACATCGCCGGTGGCTTTCACGCGACAGAAATTCGGGGGGCGTGGCCGTCAGACAACCCGTCGGATTTGGAAAAACTGCGGAATTTAAAAAAGAATTGTATCGCAAGATCAAGCAGTCACATGCACCAGGAAGAAGCAGGTGAACTCCGGCGGATCACTGCACAGCAGCCACACCTGCTGGATATCGGATGCACGGACCTTAGTGAACGCGCCACGGGATCACGACAGGACTGGGTAAGTAAATGTGCCCCTGTGTGTCCCTGCTTCCTGCACTGCTACAAGGCATCCACCAGAGCAATTCCCCACAATGGGGCAGATTTACTTACCCGGCCCATTTGCGATCCAGCGTTCTCTGCACAGGATTCGGGTCCGGCCGGGATTCATGAAGGCAGTTCCTCCGCCGTCCACCAGGTGGCGCTGCTGCGCTGAAAATCATCTCCACGCGCCGGAATGCACCACCTCGGACCAGGTGAAGGTAAGCGCTTCCTAAGCGACACTTTTTCGGTTTTTAAATGCGGCGGTTTTTCCGAATACGTCGGGTTTTCATTCGGCCACGCCCCCTGATTTCCGTCGCGCGCATGCCGGTGCCGATGCGCCACAATCCGATCGCCGTGCGCCAAAATCCCGGGGCAATTCAGGTACAATCGGCGCAAATCGGAAATATTCGGGTAACACGTCGGGAAAACGCGAATCGGGCCCTTAGTAAATGACCCCCAATATGTGTAAATTAGCCAATCGCTCCAGACAAAAAGTTTTGTCTTCAGACTTAATCTGAGAAATTCCAATAGTTCCATAAAACGATCCAGTACAGATACGGGTAACATCTTATCTCCCGCGTGCTGCATCCGAGCTCTTATTCACAGCTTATTGGAATTTCTCAGTTTTGAAATAATTGGCGCTGGATGAATCTGATATTTTGCTGCTTTTGTTTATGTCCGTGAAGACTTTTTTCCGGCATTTTCTTGCACGCTCAGCAGTTTTTGAGCTTTTGGCTGGTCGGAAATGATTTTGAACTATTTTTTACTTGTTCTTTTGTCCAACACTTTTTTGTCAAACACAAATGTGATTCCTTCTTCAGTCAGTGGGGCTCATTTACTAAGAGAAAACCTAAACCACGCCCACTTTACTGAATACATTTCCAAAGTGTTAATGAAGTCGGACGCACAACTATTTTCTGTATAAATCTGTAGGAAAAGATGTAAGAAAGTTTTTCTGACTTACAATTAGACAAGAAACTGAATGAATCGCCCTCATCGTGTCCCACACAATCTGGAGATGGATTGTTCTGGTGCCTGTAGGTAGATGGAGGTAAGTCTGGATCTGGGGTGATTCCGGATGTAACACTTTTACTTACCCGGTCCTGACGCACGTGGATTCGGGTTCTGCCGGGATTCACTAAGGTCGTGCGCCCGATATCGCTTCTGCGCCGAGGTCCGCCGGAGTTCACCTGCTTCTTCTCGGTGCATGTGAGTGCTTGATCTTGACACATTTCGTTTTTTAAATTCCACGGTTTTTCCAAATCCGTTGGGTTGTCCGACGGCCACGCCCCCGATTTCTGTCGCGTGAAAGCCGGCGCCAAAATCCGATCATGTGCCCCAAAATCCCAGCGGAATTCGCGCATAACAGAATAATTCGGGAAACCTGACGAAAGTGCGGCCGCGGAGCCCTTAGTGAATGAGCCCCTTTGTTTTGAGCCTTGGGGACCAGTAGGGATGTGACCACCGGTGGGTCAGAGCTCCGGTGTCCACCACGTCTCCTACTTGTGATGGTTCTATGGGTGTTACGATGGTATTATTCGTCTTGGCTCCTTCCTGAGATACTTCCTCTCCGGTTACGTCTATGGATTCTCGGCTTCCACCGTCACCTGTATCTTAGGTTCCATTTCTGATGTGATGGGCAGAAGAAATGATTGATATTCTGTACCTCCAGGAGAGATTGTAAAATAGGAAGATTTGGGGAATCCCATATATTTGCTGTGTCCTTAGAGGAGGGTGGAGATTTCTGATGAGACTCCATGGAAGATTTTCTGTATTTCTGGGAGTTGTAGTAATAGCGTGTATAATACACCATATGGACAGCCTGCCCCTAGTGGGGTATAATAGGCACATACAGACCTGGGGGCAACATGAGATCACAATGTGGGTAAGGAAAATACTTACATTTGCCATTGTACATCTATGGAGCTGACCCTGTGCTCTTCTCCCCGGCTCCCTACTGAGTAGAAGGCTTCACCTCCAGGAGCCCCGTGTTCTCTATCCGATGCCTCCTCTATGACTGCAGTCACACAATACAAGAGCTGAGAAGAGGAGATTTGACTCATAACATTGCTGTTAACATTTGTGTTTACATGATGTTTACACACGCGGCATCAGTGTGTTAGCACATACATTTTGAAAATGCAAATGTTAACAGTAATGTCATTAGTCAAATCTCCTCTTTTCAGCTCTTGTAAAAGAGTAATGTACACGTCAGGAGTGAATGCAGCCTCAGAACTTGCTTGAATTGCTCTGAATAGGATCAGGGTTCAAGCTTTTGCTTGAAAACCACACCTAGGGCTTCCATTTCAGGATCTTTTCCTTGGGGAAAGCTGGGTGTGAGTTATAGCTTGTGTGCAGCTCTGGCTTGAGTGATGGACGACTGAACCAGTCAGTGCTGGGGGTAGTGTCCATTACTCCCTTCGTATTCTGACCAGTTCACCCAGAGGTTGCAGATTATTGCAGTCCTGCTCTTTGTGTTGCTTGAGTTATTGTTATGTCTTTGCTATTCTATGTATCAGACCTCAGCTATGTTTATTCAACCACCCTCACTATATGATTCTGTGCCATGCCGCCATCTTGGATTTGACCCAGTTCTGTCTGATGCGGCTTATCTGTTGTTTGTCCTTCTGTGTCTTGTTGCTTCCAATTTGACCCCTTTTTTCATGTCTCTGAATTGTGTTTGTTTTTTTCTTGATGTTTTTCTGTGTACTGGTTTGTCTGTGATTTCCTGTTACCTGTGCGCTCCACCATCCAGAAGCTGCCAGGCAAAATCAGTCCCCCTCTCACCCTTTAGGGTCTCTGTTAGGTTCCTAATAGTGGGTTTGCCCTTGTCAGGGCGCTCTTATCTGCTGTAGGCAGGACCATAGCCCGCAGGGACATTGCAGGATCAGTTTGCCATCACTTACCCAGTCTGACAGCTTGTGTCAAGCCTGGTTGTGCTGGACAGGTTGTGATACACTCAAATCTGATCTGATGGTGACTGAGTAGGATTCCGCTCACTTTCAAAGTACAGAAAATAACTTGTCACTCTGAAGTCCTCGCGATTATTGGTGATCTACTGTTTACAATTAGTGGCAATCTGCGACGTTTTGATCTGAGACCTCATGGACACGGACGTACAGCCAGGAGCTCTGCTCACCCCTCCCCTCTCCATTGAGAGCTGAGAATCTGTGGGTACCATATATTATAGGACTCTTGACATTTGGGGACACTTTATAAACTTAATTAAATTTGGTAAAATTTCTATGCGCATAAAGTATATATCCAGGTATATTTGACTGTAAGTGACCCTGATATCTTTAGGGGCGCAGTGTGGAAATGTGATAAAAGAGCTGATGAGATGCAAACACACCTTGGGCCAAATTCTGCAGTGCGGACAGTATCTGTGATACAAGTGCAGCATCATGGGTGGTCCTGTGATATCAAGGTTCTAGTGCCACATTGTTACAGAGACCCTCAGCCACATCCTCAGCATACATTTAGGTCCCTAAAGCATTTTTATGAAAACATTTAGGAGGTGTTATTGCCTCTTGGACACTGCTTTGTAACACTCACTCCCTCGTCTCATTGTCTGGAGCCTCCTTTCCTTCATGACCTTAATCTTCCCACTACCATGACATCATTTGTTGAGTCGCTCATCCCTAGCGTTTGCCCTTAGCATTTGACTAAATTATTAAATTGTCATCTTTTAGGTTTTACAAGTCTTTCTAATAATTCCCATCTCCTTGTTACTCCGCAGGTGACTCTGCCTGGACCACGGACCAGTCTATAGAATAAGAAGAAACATCAACCTCTACTCTAAGGCTCCACATTTTGGTGGTGTCTTCATACAGAAGCTGCTGGCTTGGCCCAGGTTGGAGAGGTCCAATGGATAAGACCTGCCACAGTTCCCCTTAGGTTTTTGTAGTAAATGGCAGATCAGTGGTTCAAGGCAGGAGGATGGGTGTAGCTGTACCCAGGAATAGTGCATCCCGTGCCTGAAAATTGTACATGGTGGCCTGAGTCTCAGGTAGTCTTCTCCCAAGCCCAGCAGGATGGTAAATGAGGGACCTCACAGCTGTAACTGGTCTTAGCTTATTTCCATTGGGGCTTCCTCTTTGGGAGTAGTCCCTGGACTGCGTCTCATGGATGGTCAGACTGTAGAGGGGACACACGGGACTTTTGAGCAGGATCTTTCTTCATCTTCAAGCCTCATCAGGGAACGGCCGCAAAGGCCAACTGGAAGTCCACAAAGCTGAGGTAGACAAGGGTTTCGCAAAATTATTGTCCCTTCCTGATGTCACGGACCCTAAAGTTAGTGTCCCTTGTCTCAGTGTCTGGCTTCACACAACTACTGCAATCACCAAGAATCATTGACCAGATCCAGAAGTAACATAACTAAAGCTTTACCCTTCTCTAGAATATTCTATAATTTAGCCAATAGGAAGGGTTTCTACCAGCCCAGGATGACAACAACATCTAGATCACAACAACATATGACCAGCACCAATGGACTTAATAATCCACCTAACACCTACTGGTCCTGGCAGCTGGGATCATCACGGTGTCCTCAACATCTTCAGTAGCTCCACTGGCCACATTACCTTCTTCTGCAAAGCTTCCATCTCTTGCCCCACGATACAGAGAGCTATCGAGCTCCAGTAATATTTCGGGAAGGTTCACCAAGGGTTGGGCTGATTTTTATAAATTGCCTGTGGGCCTCCTAGATGTTAAATCAATGTGATATGAAGGAGGTTGTTGGCTGTTGGTTGTCCATCTCTGTCTCCAATAGTTGCCCAGGTCCCTCTCTCATACATTTGTTACCCTCATCTATCAATGCTTTGCTGTTGATTTGTTATAAGGGTCTTAGACAAGGGCAAGCATCAGGATTATGATTGGACCTCCATAACAGAAGAAGTCATAGACAAGGTCTTGGCAATGGTCTTCTCACCGGTCAACATGACTAAAACAGTCGGAGTCAAGGGCTAGGAAGCAGGACAGAGGTAAAAATATTACAGAGGGGGTGTTACTGGTGCCCCGGACTGTAGATGCTTTGAGGTTTCTCTCTTATCCTGATGGTCACATCTTTAGGGGCTCCCTGACCACATGAGTATGTACAGGGCCGCAGAGTATCTCAGAAGATAAAACACAAAGTAACAAAATAATAATATTCCACTGACAATAAGCAGAAAATAAGATCTAAATAACAGCTGATAATTGGAGAATAGAATGTATTCACTAGAGACAAGTCCCCTCCGTCTGCCTCACAAGGGCCCCAGGGACCGGCACGATTATCAGCATGGATGATGAGGTGGGATATATAATGACACAGAGGCACCGGCGTAGGGATCATTGCTGCTGTGGGGCCAGATCTACTGTCAGGCAGGTGAGGAGACATCTCACCCACATCACTGTGATCAGGACTATCACCAGGATCTCCATCTATTACTAACATCATTGTCACATCATGACCATTATCTCCAAGTTCACTGATGACTCCAGCGTTGTCCCCATCGTCACTATCTCCACTGTCATCACCATTATTATTATGTCTATGGTCAGAGCCAGGATTATGAACACCACCAATATACCAGTTACTCCCCTGTCCTCATCACCATCTTCATCTTTACTACCTCCTTTGTTCTTAAGACAATCATCGTCACCATCAGCGGCACCTTCTCTACTTTCAACCTTCTTCACCATCGTTATCTTTACAGCCTCCACTGTCATCACTGCCTCTACTTACCTTATCACCATATTCATCTTCACTATCTTATCTGTCCATGAGACTATCATCACCACCTTCTCTACCTCCATTGTCCTCATCCCTACCTCCACTGTATCCATTACTGTCTTCTCCTTTACTACCTCCTTTATTATTATTGTGTTTATTGCCACATTGTCCTCACGACCATCACCACCACCTTCTCTACCTCCACTGTCCTCATAACTGTCTTAATTACCATCTTCACTCCCTTCACTATTCTCATCCCTATATCCTTCATCTTCACTACATCCATTGTTCTCAAAGCCATCACCACCACCTTCCCTACCTCCAATGTCCACATCTCTACTACTACTCACTTACTCAACCATCACCTGTATTCTCATCAACATCCACCTCTTGAGAACTGCATGTTCCTCAGCTCTGCATAAAAAGACACAAGTTCATTAAGTTCAATTAACTTATTTAGTGATTATCCAGACAAAGTCAAGATTATTATGCTCCCTCCTGACCCTGCCCCACGTGTCAGCCATGAGATCAATCTGTGGCTGTGAGGTCCATGCTGTCATTGCTCCTATACTAAAGAATCCTGTCTATGATGATGGCCATACGTCTCTTCTAAGTGACAACCCTTGTTGTGCTTACAGGACTAGATGTAAGGAGATCATTGGACAGATCCAATAACCTATCCGTACATTGTGACTAGCTTGCACCGTAGCCATTATCCTCTTCCAGGTCTGATAACCCGTCCTTGTACTGTAATCCACCCACTTCCCTAATCATTTGCCTGTCCTCCTCTGCACTCTCACTATATGATGCCCTCACTATAAACAGGTTCTCCGTGCTGCACACAATATCCCATGTTTGGATTTGACCAGTGAATTGCAGGGGACCAATGTGATGTCCTTTTATTGATGTGTCCTATCAACTTATTGGCTTTGGGGTTATGTTTTAACCTTTTTAACCTTGTCTTTTTGTTCAATAGGGTAGGATTAGATGTTGGACATGATGATCCTGCATCTGTATAAAATGTAAACTACTACGTTATGTTTTGGGGCCACCTATCAGAGCCTCAGTCAGCACAATCCATCTGTGCTGGAAGACCACTCTTACCCCTCCAATCTTCTCCAGGTAACTGTTGTTTCATCCTGACATATTAAGAGTCAACATGACTGACATGAACACGACCCAAGTTAACATGTTTGAGTTTTCTGGATTGACCAGTAATCCAAAGATCTCCATATATCTCTTTATATTCTTCCTCTTGGTTTATATCATCACCCTGGTGGGTAACGTTGGGTTGTTCATTATCGTTACTAAGACGCCTGCACTCCACACCCCCATGTACTACTTCCTGGGGTACCTCTCGGTGGTGGACCTCCTCTACTCCTCTTCAGTTACCCCTAAAATGATTGCTGACCTGAAGTCACTGAAGAAGGACATCACATTCAATGGCTGCGCCCTCCAGTTCTTCTTCTTTGCGACGTTTGCAGCTACAGATGTTCTTCTCCTTTCCAATATGTCCTATGACCGCTATGTGGCCATCTGCCACCCTCTGCATTACATCTCCATAATGACCAGAAAGAAGTGCACGCTTTTGGGTCTCTTTACTTTTGCGTTTGGAGTGTTGCCATCTTCAGTGCAGACCATTTGTATATTCAGTCTTCACTACTGTGGTCCAAACCTCATTGACCACTTCTACTGTGACATCCCGTCCGTGCTCAAGCTGTCCTGCTCCAGGACCTTCACTTGTGAGATGATTACTCTTTTCTTTGTAGGATCGTACAGTGTAGGTTCACTGATTACCATCCTGGTCTCCTACATCTACATCCTGGTGGCCATCCTACAGATCAAATCTACTAAGGGCAGACAGAAGGCCTTCAACACCTGCTCGGCACATGTCATCTGCGCTTCCATCTTCTATGTGTCGGTGTTCCTCACTTACTTGCGTCCTCCTTCTGAGCACTTTGAGAAACAAGACAAGGTGGCCTCTGTCTTCTACTCCGTCATAACACCCATGGTGAATCCTCTCATTTACAGCTTAAGGAATCAAGAGGTGAAGAGGGTCATCATCAGTTTGCTTGTCAAGGCTTCACGCAGTCTTAGACGGGTTATGATAGGTTTATGAAATTTTACAGATTAGGTTGGAGATATCAGGATTAAACCAACCAGGAGAAAGTCATCATCAAGACGAAATGTTGGGAGTTATAATTCCATAAAATCACCTTCTTGGTTGTTAACCCTTAATTAAGACATTATGATGTATTTGTAAGGCTGTTTGTATCCAAGAAGACCCAGACCTCCAGGTGTTTACTGTGTGTGGACCATGTACGGCCACCGTGTCAGTCAGTACGGGACATGGGCATGGTCTCATCACGATGATAGCAACACTTCACAAAGGTCCGATATCACACAATGAAATGAATATGTGTAATTTTGGCCCCCATGATGGGTCCTCATGTAGGAGCAGATATCTTGACTCTATAAAACCTTGTTGTGGCTTCTGTGTATATTAAAGCTGGTGTCACGATTTAAACAAATGTGTCTTAATCTATCGTGATTTCCGTCTATACCTATAATTTCTGCTGGATCTTTATTTGCTCTGTGTAGCTGCTTATAGAGGAAGATCAGCAAAGAGCCCAATGATCGTATTACAGCCGGGAAACGTCCAGGAAGGAGAAAATCAGGTCACACCACGTGTAGTATAGACCACAATTAGGCCCAACGTCCAGTAGATGCATTAGGTTCTGCACAGTAGGGAGAATGTTCCTAGCATTAGATGTTTAATTATAAATACATTTATGCTGCTTGTAGTTGTCTCCCGGTGTCAAGCATGTGGTACATTTCCCCTAGTTACACGTGGGTCACCGGTGCCTCCCCTAGTTACACGTGGGTCACCGGGCCCTTCCCTAGTTACACGTGGGCGAGCAGTTGGACAGGTGTACCTAATAAAGTGGCCGGTGAGTGTATAATCATTATACTGTATATTATTATTATAGGAACGTAACTTTACCAAGTATAACTATATAGAGTTCACATATCTATGTGTACTTCCTTTATGCTTTGCCTTATGTAGGTTGCTAGACTTGCCACATGTTGTAACATTGTAACTACAAGCTGTGAGATATGTTCTCCTAGCACTGATGTGCAGTAGGTGATTTATTACTACTATGATTTATTATGATACTGTCATCATTGTATATGTTTTTCTGCATAATAATAAGAAAAGGCAATAAATGTAACTTTGTCACTATTTTCACATTCCAGGCGCAGCTTGTAAATAGTCACATATACATTTTTCCCTATGACATATTTACTGACAATTTCTATATTGGTTGATTATAAAGTGCCATTGCTTGCCGTGTACTAAATTATGACTATAGACATGCAAATAAATGTGGTCATTTGGGTTTGGGTGATAGTTATTTGCTATGACCTCCCCCTTACACGTGCATGCTTGGATTAGAGTAAGTGTCAGTTTTGTATGACTACCTTAAAGGACTGCAACCAATTTCCAGTTCTTGAGGAACTACAACCCCAAACATACCCTATTACTATAAATTCATATAACACTATGGGGCACATTTACTTACCAGGTCCAGTTGCGATCCCGCGGTGCGTTGTCCGACGAGGATTCGGGTCCGGCGCGATTCACTAAGATCGTGCGCCCAAGTTCCTGCATGTGTCACTGCTACGCCGAGGTCCACCAGAGTTCACCTGCTTCTTCCTGGTGCATGTGAGTGCATTGTCTTGCGACACAAAACCTTTTTAAAATTCCACGGTTTATCCAAATCCGTCGGGTTGTCCGACAGCCACGCCCCCGATTTCTGTCGCGTGCAAGCCGGCGCCGATTTGCCAAAATCCGATCACATCCGCCAAAATCCTGGGGCAGTTCGGCGCAAAACGGAAATATTCGGGAAACCTGATGAAAGTGCGCCGTTCGGACCCTTAGTAAATGAGCCCCTATATGTCTGTAGGTAGGTATTCATGGAATTGGTGCCCCCCAATGTCAATGCCCTACCGTCTGCTAAATTGAATACTGATCTTCAGCAGAATGTTCTTAAGACCCGAAACCTTTTAAGCAAGGCCCCCGATGGTCAACTTTCCATATTACACACCTGACATGATAAACTAATGCAGTAAATGTAATTTTTAAGCTGTTCTTAAGGCTGACCCCTGAGGAATGACTCTCAGTATTAAATACATCACATGATAAGCCACTACACTGGATGTAGCTTTTTAAGCTGTTCTCCAGGCCGGCCTCTGAGGAACAGCTCCCTGTATTATGCACATGACATGACACTGGAATAAGTGTGGACCAACACCGGATCAATATATGTGCACTATCAGAATAAATTAGCGTTATGCCAGATGTTACCATAGTCCAACCAGTTGTTAATGCTCTGGGAATCTAGAATCTTACAATTTTAGAACTTGTACAAGAGTTTAAGTCGCCCTTTCTCAGTGGAAAATCTTTTAAAGTAGACACAAATTGGGGGGAAATTCCATCCTTACTCCATTCATGTGAACAAATCCTTGGATAAACAATCCATCATCACTAGTAGTTACTATAACTAGGCCCCGCTTAATATTTCAACAATTCTCGCTGCACTTACAGTAAAGAATCCTTCCTATACATATAAATAATCCTACAGTTTTGTATGTGGAGCCCATCACTATTACTGAAAAGGCCCAGTACATAGTTGATACATTGGGGCAGATATACTTACCCGGTCCAATCGCGATCCAGCGGCGCAGTCTCTGCGGTGGATTCGGGTCCGGCCGGTATTCACTAAGGTAGTTCCTCCGACGTCCACCTGGTGTCGCTGCTGCGCTGAAGAGCATCGGAACGCACTGGAGTTCACCGAGCCATCTTGGGTGAAGGTAAGCGCAAGTCCAGCGACACTTTTTTTTTTTTAAATGCGGCGGTTTTTCCGAATCTGTCGGGTTTTCGTTCGGCCACGCCCCCCAATTTCCGTTGCGTGCATGCCGGCGCCGATGCACCACAATCCGATCGCGTGCGCCAAAAACCCGGGGCAATACAGGGAAAATCGGCGCAAATCAGAAATATTTGGGTAACACATCGGGAAAACGCGAATCGGGCCCTTAGTAAATGACCCCCATTGTAACACACCTGAGATATGTATGTATAACATGCCAGATCCTTGTTGACTTGCTTTATGATAACGCTGTAATAATGGAAATGAATTGAGACACTGAACCCCATAATGTAGAAACAAAGTGGTGACAGTTTTTGAGAAATCACAATCTTACTCAATAATGTCCTTAATTTATCAGCACTTCATATTGACATATCAGAAGTGTCAGCATACAGGGACCCTGCAATTACCCTGAGCAGGGGTCATTTCTAATCCTGCGCCGGATAGTCTCTGTAGTTGTGCTTGAGGGAGCCAGGCCCTATCCTTATTCTTGTCTTGGCTAATTCAGATTTTCTATGTAAATCCCCTGTCTAGTGTAACATCCCTGCCATCCACTGTCCAGTACATATATTTTATGTGTAATGTTTACTTATTTTAATATTTAGTTTGGTGTTTAGGGTTTACGTCAGCTGGTGGTAAGCAGGCTGGTGGTAAGCAGGCTTTCCAATTTCATGGCAACCCAGAAATTTCCTTAGGCAGATTCCAGTATGTCACGGGTGCCCCCACGAACCACGTCACGGATCACAGGCACACCCGTTCCCCCCTCAGTGGCGCTGCCCAGCCTGCACTTACCTCTCCACGCTCCTGCTCCCGTTCCGGCTATGCTGCAAGCACGTCCCCGCTCCCTGGGGCGCTCGCGTCGGCACTCGGAGATTGAAAGGGCCAGCACACTGCTGTTTGGCGCTGGCCACTTCCGGGTTTTCCTTAAAGACCGGCTGTTCCCATCATTCCCCACCGAATCATTGCACTCATTAGCCAAAGAGAAAGCGAGGAATGCCCCCTTCTTGCTTTGTCCCTATCAAACCCTACGGGCGTGGAGAGTGCCCTGTACCAGGCGCACGGATTGCCCATGTAAGAGATTTGAAATGATGAGATAAGCGCGGTTTGCGCCAATGAAACTGTGGGCACTGAGGTCTCATGTTGACCCATATCAGTGGACCTATTCAACCCCATCTCATCTTACATCCGCGAGACATTTAGTGATGATGATATTTAGCAGTTTTCAACATATCCTATGGGTGTCATGCTGGGCGCTGTAGTCCATCTATACCCCCACACACACTTGGAGACAGCTCTGGGTGCTCTGTACACTGATGACGGAGAACTGTTCCCATTGGCAGTAGCACAGAACAAGTACATGGAGCCTCTTCTTACAAACCCAATAACCGGCCGTGGCAGGAATCCAGCGCACAATTAAACCTTGTTAGTCAGATCTAGGTGCAACCGGCTAGAAACGTCAGCAGCGCTGCCCCGGGTTCTGCTTGTCTTTTTATTGCAGACATTTAATAACTCGCAGATGTTGCCAGTTACTTTTCTTTCGCTTCATCTTTGTTGTTTCACAGTTGCCAAAAACCACAAACTTCTCATATACATCAGACTGATCCGTGTAGACAGTATTCACATTCTGCAGTGCACCGGACACCTGAATGTGGCTCATTCATGGGTAACCCCTGGACATTACCTATCTGCATCACCACAAGGGGGAGCATTCTGCATGCTGACTGTACTGTACCTTCAAGCACAGAATTTGTGTAAACTTGAACAATTGTGTTCACATTGTGATTTTTTTTTTTACGATGTTGCATGATGCATCACAGCTGTCAGCTTATCACCATCCATTTTTCAAAGGTTGCCCTTAATAAGAACAGCCTGCCAAGTGACATCACTGTGTGTAATAACCTTATATTATGACATCACTGTGTGTATGGTAAAGTTACTGTGACATCACTGTGTGTATTATCCCTGTACTGTGACATCACTGGGGATATGCAGGAGTAGGGTGCAGGGATATGCAGCAGTAGGGTGCAGCCATATGCAGGAGTAGGGTGCAGGGGTATGCAGGAGTAGGGTGCAAGGATATGCAGGAGCAGGGTGCAGGGATATGCAGGAGTAGGGTACAGGGATATGCAGGAGTAGGGTGCAGGGATATGCAGGAGTAGGGTGCAGGGATATGCAGGAGTAGGGGGCAGGGATATGCAGGAGTAGGGTGCAGGGATATGCAGGAGTAGGGTGCAGGGATATGCAGGAGCAGGGCAGGGTACAGGGATATGCACCCTGATAATCTAAGCACATTGTCAGCACACAGCATGTCACAGCACAGATGGATATGCAGGGTGCAGGGATATGCAGGAGTAGGGTGCAGGGATATGCAGGAGTAGGGTGCAGGGATATGCAGGAGTAGGGTGCAGGGATATGCAGCAGTAGGGTGCAGGGTAGTGGTGGCTCCTCATGAAGTGACTTGTGGCAGTGGTGGCTCCTAATGAAGTGACTTGTGGCAGTGGTGGCTCCTAATGAAGTGACTTATGGCAGTGATGGCTCCTCATGAAGTGACTTGTGGCAGTGGTGGCTCCTCTTACAGCTGCAGGTCAATGGCCTCTGTAGGTGGAGCCATTCTACAACTGTCTGTAGGGACTGGATGTTATACACCAGGCAGTAGATCTGAATGAAAAGTCTTCTATCCATATGGTAACGTTTGGATTCACCTTCTTATTTTATGCCTAGGATATTTTTGCCTTTCTTTAGTATCAGATAATTGCACCCCAGTCATTACGAGCTCCTCCTGAGGGTCTCCTCAGGGCCATGTGCCAGATGAGATGTTCTCAGAGGAGTCTAGGATTTCTGATAAAAATATCAGGATCAGAGGAGAAACCACGTGAGGTTCTGATGGTTCAGCGTCACGGCATGAGGAGCCAGACATCTCCAGGTATCACTGAAATATCTCCCCACCGATCTACAGATATCAGGTAAGGGAGAGCTAGAAGTGTATCGGGCATGAGACAAACATTGTATGAGAAATATCACATACACCACGGGACATCATTGATCACAGTAGATGTGAGACATTTCTACATATATCAGGTAAGAGACATCTCTGGATAAAGACACATGACACAGAACCTGCCACGAATGTGCTATGCCTCCTCCTGCTGAGATCTGCCCGAAGAGGAAACACAATTCTCAGACATCATATTCAGCTACACGTGGCCATATTCCGTGGTGTCATGTTATACGAGATGATACAATGATGGATTTCTACCTTCCAGTTTCAGGTTGTTTCTCATTCTTGATGTCATTCTTGATCTGGACCTTTTCCGCCCGCTCTCAATTTATTTCACTGGTAAAGAAGATCAACTCCTTACATGCCACTACTCACCAACCAGACCAAGGTCACAGAGTTTGTGTTTTCTGGACTGACTGATGATGAGAACCTCAAATTCTTCCTCTTCATCTTCTTCCTCCACGTCTACATCGTCACCGTAATGGCAAATCTTGGCCTGGTGACTATTGTAGGAAACACATCAACCCTCCAGAATCCTATGTATTTCTTCCTGAGCTACCTCTCGCTGGTGGACGTCTTCTACTCATCAACCATAACTCCTAAGATGCTTTCTGACCTTATGTCCATGAAGAAGACCATCTCTTTTGAAGGTTGTGCCCTTCAGTTCTTCTTCTATGCAGCTTTGGGATCTATTGAGACTCTTCTCCTGTCCACCATGTCCTATGACCGATTTATGGCCATCTGTCACCCGCTCCATTATATTTCCATCATGACTAAGAAGAAATGTCTACGTCTCGTTCTTCTGTCCTTCTCCGTTGGCTTCTTACAGTCCTCGGTACAGACCAGCTGTGCTTTCAGTCTTCAATACTGTGGTCCAAACCTCATTGACCACTTCTATTGTGACGCTCCTCTGGTTCTCAGACTGTCCTGCTCCGACACCTCCACCTGTGACATGGTCACCGTCTACACAGTAGGTTCTTTGGCTTTAGGCTCATTGATGACTATCCTGGTCTCATACGCCCTAATTGTCATCTCAATTACAAACATGAGGTCCACAGAAGGTAGGAGGAAAGCCTTCAGCACCTGCTCCTCACACCTCCTGTGTGTCTCCATCTTCTATGGCACTGTATTGTTCACTTACCTGCGTCCTCCTTCCAGTATCTTCACCATACGAGACAAAGTGGCTTCTGTCTTCTACACGGCTGTCACTCCGATGCTGAACCCCCTTATATATAGTCTGAGGAACCAAAATGTAAGAAGAGTCATAATACAATCAGTTCACGGTTTTTAAGGTTTTAGGATGCTCTTAGCATAAGGATCCAAAAATAAATGTGTAGTCTTCGCCATAATCATCACTTATTATAGGGGCAACCAGTAAAGTAAAGGTCTCGGCGATGGTCTCCAGATTAAGTCCCTTTTCCTTGGATGTTGGCACCTTTCTTCCCTCATGGACCTTAGAAGGTCTTTTGCACATGATGTGACTTGCCAATATATGAATCAGGTGAACGTCAGATTTGTGGATGCTGGAGGTACACGTTGTCCATGGTGATGGACCCAAAGGCTCCTCTGCTTTGTTAAGACAGAAATATTAAATATAACAGTTATCTAAATCTTTCTCAAGCAGGTCATAGACTAATAAACAAATGTGGCCACGGCTCGAGAGTAATGATGGTTTTAGCTATAGCTCTTTCTTGATTATCACCAAAATCAATTGACTTCTGTGTTTTTCTCACCGTGAGGAGGTCCTAGCTCCACCAATGCTCTGACTTTACTGCCAGGACTTCATTCCCATTTCCACATTTGAATACATAGATTGGGTCGCTTCATCTAGCTATCAGCAGAGCCTTCAAACACGCTTCTGGTAAAGGAACAAATCTGGTGGTGGATCTTCCAGGACCATTGGGGGACATTGTTGAATTTCACAATGAAACCATAATAGAAAACTCAATGTAATCCAATAAGGCCTCATTCACATAACGTTATGGGCGCAAACTGCACAATTTGTGGCCAGAGGTCTATGGCACCCGGTCACAGTGCGGTGAGCACACGGTCACGGCCGTTCATCTTTCAATGGAGAGTAGAAGGGATCTGGTCCAGACGAGAACATGGCCGTGTGTGTGTGAGGAAATTCTCATCTTCCACTTCGCTCATCCTTTGCTTTTCATGCGTGATTTGACATCATGAAAAGTTTTGTTGAATTTTTTAGGTTTTTCCTCTAACTGTTCAATCAATGAAGAACATCAATGGGACACAGGCGACCTGGACTGACGGATGAGGACAAGCTCATTCCTTTGGTGTTTGCCATCTTCTTATTCATCTATCTCGTAACGAACTTGGGTAACATTGCCATCATTGTTCTCATCTATAACACGTCCAATCTCTATGTACTTCTTCTTGATTTTTTATTCCTCCATCGTCACTACATAGTCTTGGTGGTCACATCATTCCATGGTTGTGCTGTCGGCCAAGCTCTCCATTACATGTCTATAATGACCAAGAACAGATGTTTATGTTTGTGTATTTTGTCCAATGTCTCCATTGGTTTCTTCCAGTCATCGGTACAGACCAGCTGTGCCTCCAGTCTCCAGTTCTATGGCTCCAACCTCATAGACCACATAGTCCACTTCTACTGTCACATCCCACCACTACCAAGCCTGTCCTGCTCTGATACTTTCTATTGCACCCTGGTAACTATCTACACTGTGGCCCCTGTACAGTCATTTAGCTGCTGACAATCCTGCTCTCGTATCTGCTCATACTTTATTTTCCAGTTTCCGAGCCTTCAGCCCGGGCTCCTCGCATCTCATGTGCACCTCAATCTTTTATGTGACGTGGTTTATCACCTATTTACATCCTCCTGATGTCATCACAAGTCAAGAAAAGGTGTCTTCACCACCAAGAGATACACCAGCTGGCATTAGAAGGAGCTTTAGAAGGTCAAACTGCTCAATCACTATAATCTTTGAGATTATCTCAAGATTTAGCAAGACAATCCTCATCTTCCCACATGTGGTTGTTTTAGGACACATCCAAAGGCCAAGCCTTGTTATGGGACAACAGTCTAAGATGTACTGAAGCTCCGCAACAGAATCTTGTGTCATCAGAGAAGTGTGACACAATGAAGACACATCTATAAGAGGGAACTTTACTACAACCCATTAACCTTAAAGTATAAGAGATGTTGATTGTCAGAGCTCGAGTTGTAATATTCCTGTAAAATGAAGCAATTTATTTGAGTTGTTCCAGGTGGTCTTTAGTTAGAAGGTGCCAGAAGTCATCTGGAGGTGCTTGGATGTGGTTGTGGAGTTGCTGGTGTCTCCTCCTATAGAAATTTATAGCATTATATTCTGGATTAATTGTCACCAGATGTTCTAGACTCCTTGTCATATACCTGAATGTGCCTCAACCCAGTTTCATACAGGACCAGCACAGTCTCAGAGGATCCCCTGCTGGGCTTAGGCTCCAATCCAATAATGGATCCAAATGGACAAAAAGAAGACAACTCAATATGGAGGCTACTGGGGTCTATTTCCAAAGGATTAATGAAGATTCCCCCCCCCAGGATATTTCAATTTGTTGGGCTCAAAGAACCACAGTCCATCACTGAATCACCTCTGTCTCCTGTTCTGGACGTGATGCTAGTTACTTAGGGAACCCCGAGCACTTACCATTATTCAGAAAAAATTGAGTCCTTTATTCTCTGTGGCTTAAGACAAAGGAAACCCTAAGCTCCTGTATTCATCAGAAATCGACCCATTTTCTAAAAATATACATTACACCTAATCCCCATAATAAAGCTCATGTCCCCGGCTGCACTGCTGGTGGGGATCGTAGAGCCTCCTCTCAGTAATATCTCTGTTACATAAATAGGACCTACCTATCTGGGATGGTAGTCCACAGCTCAGGTGTAGCCGAAGGACAAGGATGACATTCAATCCAATATTTCAATGACAGCGAGGCAACGTGTATGAGTAAGACTACGGTAAGTACCTGCCATTGTTGGCCTCCAGCCCCTGCATGAGAGGCTCCTCATAGAAATATTTAGCCTCTGATACATCCTTTGTGATAATATAGGGAGATTATATGCCAACCTTCCATTATATATATATTGCAATATATCCCATAGTTATGTTGGATGACCTCCAGTTGCACGTCCAACCACTATCATTCCTCCGGATGACGCTGCAGGGAAATTGCACAAAATGAGTTTCAGTTCTGATTTATGAATTTTTAGACTTCATGGACCCTGTCCATTTCTGGTTCTTCTTCCCTTTTTTCAATTGAGACCCACATTTCTCATTGTGCCTCTGACTTCCCATACACTTGGGATAGAATCACTCACTTTTGAGCTCTGGAAGCTGTTTGCCTGGACTCCCAGCTGGCAAGTCGGCCAATCGAGCAACCACCATCTCAAATCTTCCACCATTCCACCTGCTGTGACTTGAAATTAACTATAAATTACAAAGAAAAAGCATACACCCCCCCACAAAAACCTAACATCTCAATAACATAGGGGGGAGGGAGCGACAGCTTGAGTCTCGGCTCAAAGAGGGAGATAATATTGAGTCCTCAGACATATAAACCCCCACAGGAGAACGTAGGAAAGGAGGACGTCATGAGGTAACACGGGAGGGGTGAGCACACATCTTAAAGGACATTATTACCCAAATTTTAACCCTTTTGCATATAATAACATCAGCCCCCAGTCTAGGGGTATCTTCCTTAAATAGTCAGGTGTACCCCACAGACAGTGACATACATCACTTATGAGATGCATACAAGCAGGAGGCATAGAAGCCGTACACATCTCCCATGGGGTAAAGGCAGCTGTATTGTAAGTACAACACCACAATTCAATTAATTTATATGTCTTTGGGCTATTCCTACGAACATTATCAAAGTGATGGGTTTATAAAAGGATCAGGACTTTTCAGGAGGGAACTACTGTCTGTAGGAGAAATCTCTGTTCCATTGACAGATGAAATACAGTCAAGGGAGAAGCTCATGGCTAACAGCTCAGGCTGAGGTCAGGACAGGCGGAGCTACTTCACCATGGCTAACAGCTCAGGCTGAGGTCAGGACAGGCGGAGCTACTGCACCATGGCTAACAGCTCAGGCTGAGGTCAGGACAGGCGGAGCTACTGCACCATGGCTAACAGCTCAGGCTGAGGTCAGGGAAGGGCTCAAACAAGAGTTCTCAGGAAAAGCAACAACAACAACAACAGCTTCATAGCTTCACGCCGCACATCAGGTATATGCAGAGGGGTGCGGGTGGAGGTGTAGCCTGTGGGCATCCTTCACTACTAGAGGGCTCTTTAATATCCCATTATAAATAACATTTAACCAGATAAATAAATAAAGACAAGAACTCCCTACTGGGTGTAAAATGGTCACAGCTTTTATTATTATATTTTAACATTAACCATAAAACCAATGAAGGCACTTGAAAGAGTGTATCAGAAAACAACTAGCTCAGCCTCTGTATGCCAGCCGGACTCCCAGCTGGAAAGTCGACCAGCTGAGCATCACTATAAAATAGCAAAACATAAATACAATCAAAATTGGAGGGAGGACAGGACTGCTAATTAATACCGCTGTGGAGTGATGGAGGAGGCGTAACTGCTCCTTATAACTCCTTTATGTGCCTCATTAAGGAGGGGAAATGGCATGAGGTCACTAAGAGGAGTGGTCTCAGCAAAACCTTGACCACTGCCCCCTATATAAAAGTAACAGTACCCCCTTTGTGCAAGCAACTCCAGGTAATCTAATAAGCAATACAGCCACCAGTCCACGGGCACCCTTCCTATTTTGTTGTGCGTACCCCACAGTACTGGGGTGGCTTGGCTGCAGCCCAAAGCTTGTGTTACTGTAGCACTATGACCTATAATAACCCTCATCCTCCCCTGTCATGGACCAGACCTGTAGAGAAGGGTGACAGGACCCAGACCTGTAGAGAAGGGTGACAGGACCCAGACCTAGAGAGAAGGGCCACAGGACCCAGACCTGTAGAGAAGGGCGACAGGACCCAGACCTGTAGAGAAGGGCGACAGGACCTAGGCCTAGAGAGACGGGTGACAGGACCCAGACCTGCATAGAAGGGCCACAGGACCCAGACCTGTAGAAAAGGGTGACAGGACCCAGACATGTAGAGAAGGGCCACAGGACCCAGACCTTTAGAGAAGGGCGACAGGACCCAGACCTAGAGAAAGGGTGACAGGACCCAGACCTGTAGAGAAGGGTGACAGGACCCAGACCTGTAGAGAAGGGCGACAGGACCCAGACCTGTAGAGAAGGGTGACACGACCCAGACCTGTAGAGAAGGGTGACAGGACCCAGACCTGTAGAGAAGGGGGGCAGGACCCAGACCTGTAGAGAAGGGGGACAGGACCCAGACCTGTAGAGAAGGGTGACAGGACCCAGACCTGTAGAGAAGGGCGACAGGACGCAGACCTGTAGAGAAGGGCGACAGGACCCAGACCTAGAGAGAAGTGCAAGATCCCCCACCGGGGCCTAGCCTTTTCTTGGGGCCTGGAGTCAGCCGGGGCCAAGAATACCGGAGTGGCTGGCGGTTGCGGGCTAGGCACGCTAGTGTCACGGTGCTTGGTATGGGGACCAGAGGGCCGTCCTACAGCCTGGCAGGTCTCCAGCAGGTGGTGTGTGCAAGAAATTAGATGAGGGAGAGGCTGTGGTACTGGTTCTCCCTGGGGCAACCCTTAGAGTCTGTAGTATGTGTCCCTGGGTGATAGATGGGGCGCCCTCGATGGTGTTACAGCCGTAGCATGGACCAGACGGAGGCAATGTTGTGCATAAAAGTAACTTACAGTACTTTATTCGTACCAACAGCAGCAACAGGCCAAACTATTCTGTACAAGTGAAGTACTGGAGTGATCTTGGAGAAGGAACCTCAGGAGTTGGGTCACCAGCCTGGATGCAGGGATAGGCTGGGATGTAGCTGTGTCCAATGCTGGAAGCTGTAGCTTTGTCTTGGTTGTCCTGTGTCACTCAGTGTGTAGTACTGAGGCCTAGGAGGTGGTGAGAGCTGGGCCTAAGAGATCTGCTCTCTTCAGAAGTTTCTGGATCTCTCTCTCCTGACTAAGGGTTTAGTTAATCCCTGGTCAGGTGATCTCCTTCCCCAATCACACTCCAGTTACAATAGTGGAACATCATTGGATGATAAACATTAAACATTCTTAACCCTTGCATATCCAGACAGTATCTACCGCTGCACAATTACCTCTGTACATGTATAGTGTCCTGCAGAGGAGCTGATCAGACTCTCTACTAGGGGAACACACATATTAGGGGCTTATTCGCAACAACTCCTCTACCTTGCATTGGCAGGGGTGTTGCAGAAGGGTGACAGGACCCAGACCTGTAATGAAGGGAGACAGGACCCAGATGTGTAGAGAAGGGTGTCAGGGCCCAGACCTGTAGAGAAGGGCGACAGGACCCAGACCTAGAGAGAAGTGAGACAGGACCCAGACCTAGAGAGAAGTGAGACAGGACCCAGACCTGTAGAGAAGGGCAACAGGACCCAGACCTGTAGAGAAGGGTGACAGGGCCCTGAACTTGCCAGACAGGTGATGGGGACCTTTATATAATCTGAGCATAGCTCCTTTCGCTATCCTTTTGGGTTACTTTTCCTCCAGGTCCTTATGTCTGCCAATATCACCCGACTCGCCATCTGTGGGCGAGGAGATTACAAGCCGGGAGCTGCCCCTCAAACCCCTTATTCCTGTACTGATCCCTACAGCAGCCTACGGATGGGTTATCCCCCTGGCTGCTGTGACCTGAGAGCTCACCAGATAACTCATCCTTGTTACAGAAGCAAGATTTCTGAGCAAGGGACTCGCCATTACAAGGTCTCTGCTTTGGCCGCTGCGGAAACTTCATCGATTCCTCTGTTTATATTATATCTATACGCGTCAACCCTCCTGAAGTGTCCTCTTTTATTCGCATGTAAAACACAGTCAAGGAGGTGGGGCTGCTGGTCCGTGCAGTCAGGCAGCCCCTCCTCCTGACCGCTGTATGCTCTGCCCTCATTACATGATGATATAGAGAGACAGAGGAGACTATCACTGGGTCACAGCTCGTCTTGCTCGTGTGTGATGTTATCTGGGGGGAGTGGTCTGTTATTAGGGGGTGGGGCTTATGGCAAACCTTTTAGCAGCCGAGTGCCCAAACTGCAACCCAAAACCCCCCTTATTTATCGCGAGGTGCCAACCAAAAGTTAAAGCAGAAACTTATTGCTCGCTGTTCAACAACTTTCAATCATATTGGCCTCCTGAGGACACAAACACAATAGAAAGGTGGAAAATGTTCACCATTTTAGCTTCTTTCCAGTGTCCCTGTACAGAGAAAATTGTGGGGCCAGCAGGAGGTCCTCCAAAGATAATTAGGCCCTGTCTACTCATTCTCCCTCTTCCTACAGTCCCAAGTTGCAAAGTAAGTATGAAAATATGTCTGAAAGCAGCATCTTTTAAATTGCTTGGAACTGCAGGAAGATTCTTTGAGTCCTGTCTGGTTGCGCTGGGGCGATGGCCCGGGTGCCCACAGAAAGGGCCCTGAGTGCCGCCTCTGGCACCCGTGCCATAGGTTCGCCACCACTGGTATAGAGTGTTAGTATTTGTTACATTACTGGGAGTCCTTGCGTATCCTGTGTATATTGTGTATTGTGTGTGATGTTATCTGGGGGTGTGGTCTGTCATTAGGGGGCGGGGTTATGTCTATGGTATAAGGTGTTAGTATTTGTTACATTACTGGGAGTCCTTGTGTATCCTGTGTATATTGTGTATTGTGTGTGATGTTATCTGGGGGTGTGGTCTGTCATTAGGGGGCGGGGTTATGTCTATGGTATAAGGTGTTAGTATTTGTTACATTACTGGGAGTCCTTCTGTATTCTGTGTATATTGTGTATTGTGTGTGATGGTATCTGGGGGTGTGGTCTGTCATTAGGGGGCGGGGTTACATATGGTATAAGGTGTTAGTGTTTGTTACATTACTGGGAGTCCTTGTGTATCCTGTGTATATTGTTTATCCTGTGTATATTGGATACAATACAGGAGCAATCACTTATGTTTCTGATTATTTTTATGTTTTCTATTTTAAATTTTAATAAAATCCCCAGGAGGAGCGTCAGCAGCACCCCCGGGGACAGACACGTATCCCCCCAGGCGGCTGCATTTATTAGAAAAGCCGAAAATTTACAGCAGCCGCATCACAAGTATCAGGAGAGCGAGAGGTAAGAGGCAGCGGCTAACACTTGTGTAGCATGAGACAAACTGGATCCAAGAGCTGACAATCTATCATCTCACACAAGAAGAAAACCTTACAGAGGCTCCTACATACCAGGTGTAGGGGACCTCTGCTGTGTGAGGTCACCCCCTATACATTACATAGGACTGCTGCACTGCACCCCCCTATACATTACATAGGACTGCTGCACTGCACCCCCCTATACATTACATAGGACTCTTCTTCCTAATTTCCTAATGTTTCGATGAAACCCCCATCATGTTACACTCAATGGGGTCCAGGATTGCAGGATAAGTCATTTACTGTATGTGGTCCTATTTCTAGATGTTAAGATTTATGATCCTTGTGTCTACAGAATGAAGACAGACAATTAACCATCTGTACATTTTGAGGGCCTGAAGTAGATGCAGCAATGGCTTATTTTTAGGTTTTCTGGTGAAATCCTTTAGATGTTCATATCAATTGTCCAACTCTACTTGTGGCCCTTATAGCCTTACACCCATCACCTTTGCTGGGGCTTGTTACTTTTGGCACTTATCTTGAGACTCCATGGACCTCGGGAATGGGACACCAGTGACCAAAGATTCACTCAGGATGCAGAAGGAGGTGAGTGCGAACTTAGAACAACACTTAGACTATAAGAAGACAACTGAGTGGTCAATGCATGCCAAGGGGTTCTTTATTTGTTTATTGCTGTATGTTACAACTGATTCAATGTACTTCATGTCTGACTCTTCTTTCATTTTATGTACATCCCCATAATAAACCTCTCAATAGTTAAAATCTGTGTCTATCGTGCTGACTCCTCCTAAAGCCTCTGGAGATGTCCCACACTACCCCTCCAGTAGAGACAAGAAGCTCAGTTTTCTCCTCAGGTCCTAGGTGATACCTGTCCCAGGATCCTGAGTTAAGAGATGGACCACCGGTCCACCAAACGAATGTGTCCTCAACACCCTAGAAGGCAGCTGCACCCCCCTCACACCCATGTAATCTAGATAAAAATCATTCATTGCCTGAGGGGCACCCACAGGTGCTATTTTTTAGGCCTAGGTGGGGATCACAGGTCACCACAAAACCTAGCGCACACTCATTGATACTTGGGTGGTGCACATATAGGATTCTCAATCCAGCCGTGAGAACTACAGGTTCTGGTTGTGCCGGGGAGGTGCACCGGCCTGCTTCCTCTGCCGTCCTATCAAATGGCAAGCCAAACTTTCTGGTGTGTGGGCAAGACGTCGGATCGTGTACATGCAACGTGCGCCCTGGGTGTAAATAGGTACACTCTACCTCAGCGTATCCACAATGATCTCTTCATACTGTGAGCATCTCCTTGATCATCCAGGTCTTCATGGCCTCCTCACACTCCTGCCCCTCTCGGTTAGCCCTTTCCCTCTCTTGGTTTTCCTCCTGCTCCTTCGTATCTGTGTCATGACTCTCTGAGATCCCTTGTATTACGTCTATTCCTCTCTCTTTATCTTTCTACCTGATTTGTATCTTCATCCTTTCTTTTATATGTAATTTGTTTCTACCACTGACCATTATGTCTTTACATTAAATATGTATATACAGATCCATGAGATGTATATTACATACAATGACATTCTCAGCTCTACTATCACAGCCATAACACACACAGCTCTGCCTATATCTCCACCTATAGAATTACTGTCGATCTGCTTGTGCCTCCCCCTCCCCTGGATGAAGATCTATCAGTCTGTAGCTTTACTCTCCTCACAGGCTGAGCGTGTGCCGCAGGAATTCTGTGTGTATTATATTGTATTGTATATGTGTGGTGTGTGTGTGTGTGTATATATATATAATGTGTGTGTGTGTGTATATGTACATGTGTTTGTATATTATGTTGTGTGAGCTCGTCCTGGAATGCAGGGGTGGGGCTGGGAGCAGAGAGGAACTCAGTGCAGCATCAGACAGGAGAACAAGAGGCTGCCCGACCCTAGAATATCTTAGCCATCCAGGGACATGAATCTGTTTACACCAAGAACTAAAATATGTCCCATGTAAGGTATAGGGAGGGCAGGTGCAGTCCCAGTGTGAGCCTAGAGCAGTTCCTATGTTAATGATAGAGGGGGCTCCAGTGCAGCAGTCCTATGTTAATGTATAGAGGGGCTGCAGTCCTCCGCAGTCCCTATGTAATTTATAGAGGGGTACAGCTGGCAGCAGTCCTATGTAATGATATAGAGGGGTACAGTGCAAGCAGTCCATTAATGTATGAGGGGTGCAGTCAGCAGTCACTATGTGTATAAGAGGGCAGTGCACAGTCCTATTTAATGTATCGAGGGGCCCAGCCAGTTAATTGTATTAAGAGGGCGTCAGTGCAGCAGTCCCTATGTAAAATGTATTTAGAGGGCGCAAAGTGTCAGCAGTCCTATGTATGTTAGGGGGGTGCAGGCAGCAGTCCTATGTATGTATAGATGGGTACGTGCAGCATCCTATGTAATGTATAGAGGGGCGCATGTGGCAACAGTTCCTATGTAATGTACTGGGGGCCAGGCAGCAGTCCTATGTATGTATAGAGGGGGCAACAGTGCACAGCAGTCTATGTACTGTAGGGGGCGCAGTGAGCATCCTATTATGTATGTGGGGGAAGTGCAGCAGTCCTATGTAATGTACTAGATGGGTACAGTGCAGCAGTCTTGTAATGTATAGGGACAGTGCAGCATCCTGTAATGTATGAGGGGGCACAGTGCAGCAGGCCTCCTAGTAATGTATAGAGGGGTGCAGGTGCAAGCAGTCCTATGTCATGTATAGAGGAGTGCAGTGCAGCATCCATCTATGTATGTGGGTACAGTGCAGCAGTCCATTTGTAATATAGATGGGTAAGTGCAGCAGTCCATGTAATGTATAGAGGAGTGCAGTGCAGCAGTCCCTATGTACATGTATAGATGGGTACAGTGCAGCAGTCTATGTAATGTATAGAGGGGTGCACAGGCAGCATTCCTATGTATGTATAGATGGGTAAGTGCAGCAGTCCTGTAATGTATTGTGGGGGCGCAGTGCACAGTCCTAATGTCATGTATAGAGGGTGCAGTGCAGCAGTCCCTATGTTATGTATAGAGGGGTGCAGTGCAGCAGTCCTATGTAATGTATAGAGGGGCGCAAGTGCAGCAGTCCTAGATGTAAGTATTTGGGGCGCAGTGCAGCAGTCCTATGTAATTTATAGAGGGGGCAGTGTGCAGATCCTAATGTAATTATAGAGGGGCCAGTGCAGCATCCTATGTCATGTTGTGGGGCGAGTGCAGAGTCCCTATGTAATGTTAGAGGGGTGCAGTGTCAGCAGTCCCTATGTAATGTATAGATGGGTCCAGTTGCAGCATCCCCTATGTAATGTATAGAGGGGCGCAGTGCAGCCAGTCCCATGTAATGGTATTGTGGGGCGCAGTGCAGCAGTCCTATGATTATAGGGGCAAAGTAGCATCCTATGTAATGTTAGAGGGGGCCGCAGTGCAGCAGTCCTATGTAATGTATTGTGGGCGCAGTGCAGGCAAGTCCTATGCTAATGTATAGATGGGTACAGTGCAGCAGGTCCTATGTAATGTATAGAGGGGGCAGTGCAGCATTCCTATGTAATGTATAGAGGGGCCAGTGCAGCAGTCCTATGTAATGAGAGGGGCGCATTCAGCAGTCCTATGAATGATGTGGGGCAGTGCAGCGTCCTTGTAATGTATAGATGGGTACAGTGGCAGCAGTCCTATGTAATGTATAGAGGGGTGCGTGCAGCAGTCTATGTTAATGTTAGGGGGTACATTGCAGCAGTCCTATGTAATGTATAGAGGGGCGCAGTGCATCAGTCCTATGTATGTATAGATGGGTACAGTGCAGCGTCCCTATGTAATGTATGATGGGTCAGTGCAGCAGTCCTATGTAATGTTATAGAGGGGCACAGTGCAGCAGTCTATGTAATGTTATAAGAGGGGTGCATGCAGCAGTCCTATTAATGTAATAGAGGAGTGCAGTGCAGCAGTCCTATGTAATGTATAGATTGGGTACAGTGCAGCATGCAGATCCTATGTAAGGTATAGATGGGTAACAGTGCAGCAGTCCTATGTATGTATAAGGAGTGCAGTGCAGCAGTCCTATGTAATGTATAGATGGTAAGTCAGCAGTGCCATGTATGTATAGGTGTTGCAGTGCAGCAGTCTTGTAATGTATAGAGAGTGCGTGTGCCGTCTATGTAATGTATAGATGGGTACAATGCAGCAGTCCTATGTAATGTATAGAGGGGTGCAGTGGCAGTCGTACTATTATGTATAGAGGAGTGCAGTGCAGCATCCCTATGTAATGTAATAGATGGGTACAGTGCAGCAGTCCTATGTAGTGTATAGAGAGGTGCAGTGCAAGCAGTCTCATGTAATGTATAGATGGGTACAGTGCAGCAGTCCTATGTAATGTATAAGGGGTGCAGTGCAGCAGTCCTATGTAATATATAGGGGGGTGCAGTGGCAGTATTCTATTATATGTAATGAGCGGGGGAAATGCGCAGTCCTATGTAATGTATAGGGGGTGCAGTGGCGCAGTCCATGTAAAATATAGGGGGGTACAGTGCAGTAGTCCTATGTAATGTAAGCGGGGGGAAAATGCAGCAGTCCTATGTAATGTATAGGGGGTGCCAGTGGCAGCAGTCCTATGTAATATAAATCAGGGGGGGTGCAGTGCAGTGTCCTATGTAATGTATAGCGGGGGGGGAAATGCAGCAGTGTCCTATTTGGAATATTAGGGGGGTGCAGTGCAGTAGTCCTATGTAATGTATAGGGGGTGAGACCTCAACACACAGAGGTCCCCTACACCGGTATGTAGGAGGCTCTGTAAGGTTTTCTTCATGTGTGAGATGATAGATGATAGATTGTCAGCTCTTGATCCAGTCTGTCTCATCGTACACATGCGTTAGACGCTGCCTACTTACCTACCTCTCGCTCTCCTGATACTTTGTGAGTTCGGCTGCTGTAAATTTTCGGCTTTTCTAATAAATGGCAGCCGCCTGGGGGGATACGTGTCTGTCCCCGGGGGGGGTTGCTGCTGACGCTCCTCCTGTGCTTATGTATAAAGGCTCCTGAGGATCTTATTAAAATTTAAAATAGAAAACATAAAAATAATCAGAAACATAAGTGATTCTCCCCCCCGTAATTGTATCCATAACAGTACAAATACTACAACTCCCTAGTACATACAACCTAACCAAGCTGACCCCGCCCCAGACAACCCCTGAAAACACACTCTAACGGATAAAGCTCCGTATAACAAATACTAACACCTTATACCATAGACATAACCCACGCCCCCTAATGACAGACCACACCCCCTTGAACATACACACCACATACACAATATACAACAGGATACCAGGACTCCCGGTAGAACTGTAACAAATAACTAACATACCTTATACCATAGACTAACCCGACCTGCCCCCTAATGACAGACCACACCCCATGATAATACACACACAATACACATATATACACAGGAGACAAGGACTCCCGGTAAGTGTACAAATATAACACCTTATACAAGACATACCCCCGCCCCCTAATGACAGACCAACCCCCGATAACCATACACCACCAATACCTATATACACAGGATACACAAGGACTCCCAGTAATGTAAACAATACTAACACCTTATACCATAGACTACCCCCGCCCCCTAACTGACGACCACACCCCCTGATACCATCACCACACATACTACAACTATACACAGGATACCACGACTCCCGTAATGTAACAAATACTAACACCTATACCATAGACATAACCCAACCCCCGCCCTAATGACAACCAACCCCTGACTACCATCACACACATACACAATATACACAGGCTCACAAGGACTCCACCCGTAAAAAATGTGTAACAAATACTAACCCCATTATATCCATAGACATAACCCCGCCGCCCTATACCAGACCAACACCCCCTGATACCATCACAACACATACACAATATACACAGGATACACAGCTAACAGGACTCCCAGGGTACTGTAAACAAATAATAACACTCGAGGATTAGGTACAACCATACAAATAACCCCGCCCTATCGACAACACCCCCTGATACATCACACACAATCACAACTATACACAGGATACACAGGACTCCCGTAATGTAACAATACTAACACCTTTCCCTATACATAACCCCGCCCCCTAATGACAGACCACACCCCCCTATTAACCTTCACCACAATAACACAATATACAACCAGGTACAAACAAGGAACTCCCATTAATGTAACAAATCTAACCCTTATACCAGTTGTTTTTGGTGGCGAACCTAATTCAACTGTGCCAGAGGCGGCACTCGAGCCGTTCTGTGAGCACCCGGGCCATCGCCCCCGCCGCACACCATACCTGACTCCACAGAGCTCTTCCGCAAGTTCCAAGCACTTTAAAGCAAGATGCTGGTCTTTCAGACTATTTTGCTACTTACTTTGCAACTTGGGACTTAGGAAGAGGGAAATGAGTAGACGGGCCTATTAGCTTTGGAGGACCTCCTGCTGGCCCCACAATTTCTCTGTTCAGAGGGACCACGGAAAGAAGCTAAAAGGATGAAATTTTCCATCTTTCTACTGTGTTGCTGTCCTCAAGAGGCCAATAAGATTTGACAGTTGTTTTGAACAGGGAGCAATTAAGTTTCGCTTTAACTTTTGGTTGGCACATCGCGATAAATAAGGGGGGTTTTTTGGGTTGCAGTTTTGGGCAACCTCGTCCACTAAAAGTTTTGCCATAAACCCCACCCCCTAATCAAACAGACCACCCCCCCAAGATAACAATCACACCGAGCAAGCGACCTGGTGAACCCAGTGATAGTCTTCCTTCTTCCTAATTTCCTAATGTTTCGATGAAACCCCCATCATGTTACACTCAATGGGGTCCAGGATTGCAGGATAAGTCATTTACTGTATGTGGTCCTATTTCTAGATGTTAAGATTTATGATCCTTGTGTCTACAGAATGAAGACAGACAATTAACCATCTGTACATTTTGAGGGCCTGAAGTAGATGCAGCAATGGCTTATTTTTAGGTTTTCTGGTGAAATCCTTTAGATGTTCATATCAATTGTCCAACTCTACTTGTGGCCCTTATAGCCTTAACACCCATCCCTATACTTGTGGCCCTCATAGCTTAACAACCATCCCCTATATCTGTGTCCCTCATATTAGCTCTACACCATCCCCTATACTTGTGTCCCTCATAGCCTTTTACACCCATCCCCTTGAACTTGTGGCCCTTATGCCTGCCTTACACCCATCCCTATACTTGTGTCCCTCATTAGCCTTAACACCCATCCCTGTATTGTGTACCTCATAGGCCTTACACCCATCCACCTGTACTTGTGTCCCTCTAGCCTTACACCCAACCCTGTACTTGTGGGCCCTTATAGCACTTTACACCCATCCTATACTTGTGTCCTCATAGCTCCCTACACCCTCACCTGTACTTGTGTCCCTAACTAGCCGTACAACACCACCCTGTATTGTGGCCCTCATAGCCTTACCACCCATCCATTAATTGTGGCCCTCATAGCCTTAACCCATTCCCCCTTCTACTTGTGTCCCGCATAGCTTACAACCCATTCCCTATACTTGGTCCTACATGCCTTAACCCATCAACCTTGTACTTGTGGCCCTCATAGCCACTTAAACCCATCCCTCTTATACTGTGGCCCTATAGCCTTACACCCCTCCCCTATACTGTTGTCCCATAGCCTCTCACCCAATCCCACGTACTTGTGGCCCTCATAGCTTCACCCATTCCACCTTATACTGTGGGCCTATAGCCTTACACCCATCCCCTGTACTTGTGGCCCTCATAGCCTTACACCCATCCCCTGTACTTGTGGCCCTCATAGCCTTACACCCATCACCTGTACTTGTGACTTGTTACTCTTATCTTGAGACTCCATGGACCTCGGGAATGGGACACCAGTGACCATGTTTGTCTTCTCTGGACTGACTGACAATGAGAAGATGATTCCTCTTCTTTTTGTCTTCTTCTCGCTTGTCTATGCTATGGCTCTGATCGGTAACATTGGGATCATAGCTCTGATCTATGACACCTCCAGGCTTCATTCACCCATGTATTACTTTTTGGGGATCCTCGCTCTGATAGACGTCTTCTATTCTTCCGTCATTACTCCAAAACTGATTTGTGATCTTCTCTCTGTGGAGAAGGTCATCTCGTTCAATGGCTGTGCTCTCCAGTTCTTCTTCTACGCTGCTTTGGCAGGAAGTGAAAATTTCCTTCTGTCTTCCATGTCCTATGACCGCTATGTCGCCATCTGCCACCCGCTCCATTACATGACTATAATGACCACAAAGAAATGCTTCCTTCTGGTTTTTCTGGTTTTCTTTGTTGGCTTCTTACAGTCCTCGGTGCAGACCAGCTGTGCATTCACTCTCCAGTTTTGTGGATCCAACCTCATAGACCACTTCTTCTGTGATGTCCCACAACTCCTCAAACTGTCCTGCTCTGATAACATCTACTGTAACATGATCACGGTGTATATTGTGGGTGTAGGAACTATCATACCATTCCTGACCATCTTATTCTCATACATACTCATCCTGTCTTCTGTGTTACGCATGACCTCTCCTGAGGCCCACAAGAAGGCCTTCAGCACGTGCTCCTCACATCTCATGTGCGCCTCAGTCTTTTATATAACCCTTTTCTTCAACTACTTAGTTCCTCCATCGAGTACATTTACGAGCAACAACAAGGTGGCTTCAGTCTTCTTTGCAGTGGTGACCCCAATGCTGAATCCACTTGTCTACACTCTGAGGAACCAGGAGATAAAAAGGACCATCGAGCGAATCATGTGTAATCCTACGTGACTGGAGAAGAAACCATCATGACTTAAGGACATGGAACGTACCGTCACGACACATCCCTGTAAAGACTGTATGAAGAGGTTCACGAGCCGAGCCCTCCTCATACATGATGGTGTTTGCTGCATAATGCAACAAACACCATCCACTAACACCCATGACCCCAGGGCCTGTAATTTCTGCTGATCTGTAACGGTGCCGGGGGCCACGGATGACTAGAGAATCCACTGTGTACTGCAATACTGTAAGTCCAGAACTTTATCCTAGAGAGATAAAAACCTCAATGGACAAAAAAAAATCCTCAACATGTTAGGTATCGACAGGTCCCTAAAGTCTCAATCTATCAAAACATAAAAATGCTTATTCCGGGCAGTGAACTCGTAATGGAAAATGGTTTCCAAATGTCCGAATTGGCGCTTTCACAACAAAACAAAAATTTTTATAAAAAGTGATCACAAGGTCCCACAGCCCCCAAAATGCTAACAATGAAAAGGTCACCTCCTCCCACAAAAAACAAGACCTTACAGAGCTCCGTACTTCGAAGTATGGAAAAGATATTGGATAATTTATCTCCCTCGTACAAAAGTTATAATTTATTCAATTCTAGTAAAACCTTATGCAACACCCCTGCCAATGCATGGGCAGAGGAGTGGTTGCAAATAAGCCCCTTGTACTATTCAGTGCATCTAGAGGTAATTATGCAGAGTTAGACACTGCCTTGATAGGCAAGGGTTAATTCTATTTAATGTTTATTATCCAATGATGTTCCACCTTTGTAACTGGAGTGTGACTGGAGAGTGAGATCACCTGACCAGAGGATTAACAAAACCCTTAGTCAGGGAGGGGTTAGAGGTCTTCAGTTCCAGAAACTTCTTAGAGCACGAGCTCTTAGTGACCTGGTCTGCTCTTACAACAGACCTGAGGAGATCATCTACAGAGCCCATAGTGAGAGATACTGTGTCAGTCCACCATCAGGGCTGATACTAAACCAATCCAGGACAAAGCTGCAGCTTCCAGCATTGGACACAGCTACATCCCAGCCTGCATCTGCATCCAGGCTGGTGACCCAACTCCTGAGGTTCCCTCTCCAAGATCCCTCCTAGTAATCCACCTCTGTACAGAATTGATTGGCCCATTGCTGCTGTTGGTTCAAATAAAGAACTGTAAGTTATTATTGCACATTGTTGCCTCCGTCTGATCCCTGGATACGGCTGTCATCACCAAGGGCGCCCCCATCTATCATCCAGGGACTTATACTACAGACACTAAGAGGTTGCCCCAGGGATACCAGTACATCAGCCTCTCCCTCCATATTTCTTGCAAACACCACCTGCTGGAGACCTGCCAGGCTGTAGGACAGCCCTCCGGTCCCCATACCAAGCACCGGGACACTAGCGTGCCCTAGACCGCAACCGCCAGCCACTCCAGTATTCTGGGCCCCAAAAAAAGCCGAGGCCGAGGTGGGGGATGTTGCACTTATAAATTAATATACATGTAGCATCTCCGTGATTGTACCGACCTAAAGAAAAAAAAAGGGAGGAGTTATCCTGAATGCTCATTAAAAAACGGCGTCAATGTGTTTTCTTGTCGCTCACTGCATTTGGAATTTTTTTTCCAGCTTCCTTGGTACCTATCACAGAATATAAAATACCATCACTAGGAAGTATAATAAGTATAATAACTATAATACCTAGAAGCCTCACACAGCGATGGACACGGAAAAATAAAAAAGTTACAGATTTTTAAAGTTTGGGGGAGCAAAAAATGTGAATGCAAAATGGAAAGAGGGCATCGGCGGGAAGGGGTTAATAGAGCTTCTGGGTTCTGAGTTCAGGATTGGGTTAATAAGATGATAAAACAAATTGACGGTTTTCTATTCTGAGGAACTGACCGTATCCTGTCACACTTTATTCATCTAAAGTGCACTCAGAACATCCACGTGAATGTGCACAAACAGCTCAGCCAATCAGGACACAGAATCTGTGTTACTGCTTGTACAGAGATCTAGTGCAAGAGCAAGACAGGGGAGACACAGATCACTGGATCCATGCATCACACAGAAACAAAGAAAAAGAAATAGCGAAACATGTCCCCCTACACTATAAAACCCCTACATCCTCTCAGAGAGGACCCCTACCTAAAAGACCCCTGCCCCCTACCAGCAGATCACCCCTTACCTGTACAAAGAGGTGTCACTGTATATACCCTGTGCTGTGTGTGCAGGATCGGATCCAGTAGAGGTGATGGGAGTCTGAGCTTTGGCTTTATTTGTGCATTCAAACTTTTAAACACAAATAGCCCTGCTACATCCCATCCCTGGTATGTAATTGGATGACCTGAAACATGTGTTCAGTCACATGCTTATGACATCACTGCAGGTCCTGGAGTTTTCTACATGCTGCCAGGACTGATATTATCCTGCACCCAGCAGTTACTGATTATGAGCGTGTATGCTCTAGTAACCCCTCCCAACAATATCCACCCACCCTCCTCTCCTTTGTCTAGCTATGGATTCCCATAGCAACCAACCAAACAAAGACAACCAGAGGGAGAAGGTAACTACTAGCTTCCGCCTGTTAGTGTAAATTACAGAATTGCTATATTTGATTTAGTCCAGAGTTAGACAAAAGTTTTTAATACTTTACAGTTGTACTTTAAGGTGAGATCCCCCAGTGTCTAGGACAAATAGCTAAATATAGGATGTCGTCCTCCACTTATGGCTTATTGTTGGGTGTTTCATTGATCCTTTTGACCGGGAAAAGGGGCCACAACACAGGAGTGACTCCATCTAATTTGTGAAGATCTAAGGAAAGTAAAGGACCCTCCTCCTGAAAAGACCTTTTTCCCTGCCCTCAAGAGTGTATGACTACTGACCAGGGACAGGGTTGGACTGGGGTACCTGGGGCCCACCAGTGAAATTGATTTTGGGGGCCCACCTACTACTACATAGAAATATTCTGGGATAAGGCTAATCCCTTTCTCCCTCCCTCTCTGCTTGTGCCCGGCTCTTGGTTTGTATACAGAGGCTGCAGGGGTGACGTTACCTCAGGGCATTAATGTTAGGAATAATATAAGAGTTACCCCTGGTTTCCCGGGTTTCTGCTGGTGGCTGGGCTGTGGTTGGGGATAGTATAAGAGTTACCCCTGGTTTCCCGGGCTTTCTGCTGGTGGCTGGGCTGTGGTTAGGTATAGTATAAGAGTTACCCCTGGTTTCCCGGGCTTTCTGCTGCTGGCTGGGCTGTGGTTAGGAATAGTATAAGAGTTACCCCTGGTTTCCCGGGCTTTCTGCTGGTGGCTGGGTTGTGGTTGGGAATAGTATAAGAGTTACCCCTGGTGTCCCGGGCTGTCTCCTGGTGACTGGGCTGTGGTTAGGGATAGTATAAGAGTTACCCCTTGTTTTCCGGGCTTCTGCTGGTGGCTGGGCTGTGTTTAAGCATAGTATAAGAGTTACCCCTGGTGTCCTGGGCTTTCTGCTGGTGGCTGGCTGTGGTTAGGGATAGTAAAAGAGTTACCCCTGGGTTCCCGGGCTTTCTGCTGCTGGCTGGGCTGTGGTTAGGGATAGTATAAGAGTTACCCCTGGTGTCCTGGGCTTTCTGCTGGTGGCTGGGCTGTGGTTAGGGATAGTATAAGAGTTATCCCTGGTGTCCTGGGCTTTCTGGTGGTGGCTGGCTGTGGTTAGGGATAGTATAAGAGTTACCCCTGGTGTTCCGGGCTTTCTGCTGGTGGCTGGGCTGTGGTTAGGAATAGTATAAGAGTTACCCCTGGTTTCCTTGGCTTTCTGCTGGTGGCTGGGCTGTGGTTTGGGATAGTATAAGAGTTACCCCTGGTGTTCCGGGCTTTCTGTTGGTGGCTTGGCTGTGGTTAGGGATAGTATAAGAGTTAGACCTGGTTTCCTGGGCTTTCTCCTGTTGGCTGGGCTGTGGTTAGGGATAGTATAAGAGTTACGCCTGGTTTCCCGGGCTTTCTACTGGTGGCTGGGCTGTGTTTAGGAATAGTATGAGAGTAACCCCTGACTCTCTAGCTTTCCGCTGGTGGCTGGGCTGTGGTTGGGGATAGTATAAGAGTTACCCCTGGAGGATGCCCCCTGTCTATGGTGGTGGTAGACCCTCCTCTCCTCTAGGTGTAGAGGATGCCCCCTGTCTATGGTGCTATATGTGGTGGTAGACCCCTCCTCTCCTCTAAGGTGTAGGGATGCCCCCTGTCTATGTGATGGAGAACTCTCTCCTCTAGGTGTAGAGGAGTCCCCTGTCTATGGTGGTGGTAGAATCTCCCTCCTCTAGGTGTAGAGGATGCCCCATGTCTATGTGATAGTAGAAATGCCTCTCCTCTAGTGTAGAGGATGCCCTCTGTCTATGGCGGTGGTAGAACCTCCTCTCCTCTAGCGGTAGAGATGTCCCCTGTCTATGGTGATGGTGAGCCGCCTCTCCTCTAGGTGTAGAGGATCCCTGTCTATGGTGATGATAGAGCCATCTTTCCTCTAGGTGTAGAGGATGCCCCATGTATATGGCAATGGTAGAGCCGCCTCTCTTACAGATAAAGAGGATGCCCCCTGTCTATGGTGGTGGTAGACCCTCCTCTCCTCTAGGTGTAGAGGATGCCCCCTGTCTATGGTGGTGTGTAGGCTGCTCTCTCCTAGGTGTAGAGGATGCCCCTTTCTATGGTGATGGTAGAACCTCCTCTCCTCTAGTTGTAGAGGATTCCCTGTCTATGGTGATGGTAGAACCTCCTCTCCTCTAGGTTTAAATGCCCCCTGTCTATGGTGATGGTGAACCTCCTCTCCTCTTGTGTAGAGGATGCCCCCTGTCATGGTGGTGGTAGACCCTCCTCTCCTCTAGGTGTAAAGGATGCCCCCTTGTCTATGGTGGTGGTAGACCCTCCTCTCCTCTAGTTGTAGAGGATGTCCCTGTCATGGTGATGGTAGAACCTCCTCTCCTCTATTTGGATAGGATGTCCCTGTCTATGGTGTGGTAGAACCTCCTCTCCTCTATGTTAGAGGATGCCCCTGTCTATGGTGATGGTAGAACCTCCTCTCCTCTTGGTGTAGAGGATGCCCCCTGTCTATGGTGGTGGTAGACCCTCCTCTCCTCTAGGTGTAAAGGATGCCCCCTGTCTATGGTGGTGGTAGACCCTCCTCTCCTCTAGTTGTAGAGGATGTCCCCTGTCTATGGTGATGGTAGAACCTCCTCTCCTCTAGGTTTAGGATGCCCCTGTCTATGGTGATGGTAGAACCTCCTCCTCTAGGTGTAGAGGATGCCCCTGCTATGGGGGTGATGACCCTCCTCTCCTCTAGGTGTAAAGGATGCCCCTGTCTATGGTGGTGGTAGACCCTCCTCTCCTCTAGGTGTAGGATGCCCCTCTGTCTATGGTGATGGTAGAACCTCCTCTCCTCTAGGTGTTGAGGAGTCCCTGTTTTATGGTGGGTAGAATCTCCTCTCCTCTAGGTGTAGAGGATGCCCCATGTCTATGGTGATAGTAGAACTGCCTCTCCTCTAGGTGTAGAGGATCCCTCTGTCTATGGCGGTGTAGAACCTCTTCCTCTCCTCTGGCTGAGGATGTCCCCTGTCTTGGTGATGGTAAATGCCTTCATCTAGGTGTAGAGATGCCCCCTGTCTATGGTGATGGTAGAACCTCCTCTCCTCTAGGTGTAGAGGATGCCCCATGTCTATAGTGATGGTAGAATGCCTCATCATAGGTGTAGGGATGTCCCTTTCTATGGTGATGGTAGAACTGCCTCTCTCTCTAGGTGTAGAGGATGCCCCTGTCTATGGCGGTGTAGAATAGTACTGAAGCTGTATTCCTATGTATGGCTGTTACTGTGGCTGTAGCTCCATTTATGGGCTGTGTACTACTGCTGTAGCTCCATGTATACTGTGTACTGTGGCTGTAGCTCCATGTATAGCTGTGTTACTGTGGCTGTAGCTCCATGTTTGGCGTGTACAGCGGCTGTAACTCCATGTTGGCTGTGTACTGCGGCTGTAGCTCGCTAGTCCATGTATGCTGTTACTGTGGCTGTAACTCCATGTATGGCTGTGTACTGGGATGTATCTCCATGTATGGCTGTATATTGCTGTTGTAGCTCCATGTGGCTGTGTACTGTGGCTGTACTCCTGTATGGCTGTGTACTGCAGCTGTAGCTCCATGTATGGCTTGGTACTGCCGCTGTAGCTCCATGTATGACTGTGTACTGCCGCTGTAGCCCATGTATTGCTGTGTATTGTGGCTGTAGCTCCATGTATCGCTGTGTACTGCGGCTGTAGCTTTCATGTATGACTGTGTACTACGGCTGTAGCCTGTCTGGCGTGTTCAGTGGCTGTAGCCGCCAGTCTGGCTGTGTACCTTGTCGTAAGGCACGCTGGGCTCCCTGTATGACTGTGTAATGC
>WNYA01000727.1:108934-121012 GCA_019512145.1 Engystomops pustulosus | reverse complement strand
GTAGTGTATATTACATGTCGGCTCAGTGGTGTAGTGTATATTACATGTCGGCTCAGTGGTGTAGTGTATATTACATGTGGGCTCAGTGGTGTAGTGTATATTACATGTTGGCTCAGTGGTGTAGTGTATATTACATGTCGGCTCAGTGGTGTAGTGTATATTACATGTCGACTCAGTGGTGTAGTGTGTATTACATGCCGACTCAATGGTGTAGTGTATATTACATGTTGGCTCAGTGGTGTGGTGTACATTACATGCGGGCTCAGTGGTGTAGTGTATATTACATGTGGGCTCAGTGGTGTAGTGTATATTACATGACCACTGAGCCCACCTGTAATATACACTCACACCACTGAGCCAACATGTATATACACACACCACGAGCCACATGTAATATACACTACACCACTGAGTCCAATGTTAATTCACTACACCTGACCACATGAATATACACTACACCAGAGCCGCATGTAATTACACTACACCACTTGCGGGTAGTTACCCACATGTATGTACACCACACCACTGAGCCAACATTATATACACTACACCACTGCAGCCAACCCACTGGTAATATACACTACACCACTGACCCACTGTATATACACTACCCAGGAGCCGCATGTAATGTCACCCACACCACTGAGCCCACATGTATATACACTACACCATCTAGTCGCAATTGTAATTACACTACACAATTGAGTCCGTCATAATATACACTCACACCACTGAGCGACATGTAATTACCACTACACCACTGAGCCACATTATAATATCACTCCATTACTGAGCCGACATGTAATATACACTACACACACTGAGCCGTCATGTTATTACACTACACCACTGAGCCGCACATGTAATTACACTACACCAAGTGAGCGACATGTAATATACACTACATTCTGAGCCGACATGTATATACTACAACCACTGAGCCGTCATGTAATATCACACACACCACGGAGCCAACACTGTAATATACACTACCGACTGAGCCTACTTATAATAATAATTGCCACCACAAACTACAACAACATGGCGGGTGTGTGGGGGAGAGGGCAGGGACTCATTCACGACAGCAAGCAAGATCTTATAAATCGTAAACTCCATACTTCTAATCCATATGACAGATAACAGGCATTATGGATCCTATAGTATTTCTGGTAGTTTGGGATTATTGGAGGGGAGGCGCATTAGTGAATGTCTCGCTGGCTGACACCCCCGTGTGTCAGGATGCTCCAGCTCTAGTGCCGGGTGCTGACCGCCCCTCATAATTCATCAGCCCAAAAATCGCAACCCTACAATGAAAATCATGTAAAAAAAAATGTAAAAGTCAATAAATCCCAACACGTCCCCCAAGGGGCCAAAAACCTCAACAACGTCATTCCGCTGACTTCCCAAAGCTGGAGAATCACAAACATCCACAATATGTCACCCTACTGGCTCAGTGAGAAGGGGAGCTGGGACTCATTACAGGAACAAGTCATACACAAATGTACCCTGCTCAAATATAGCCACCACTAAACTGGGACCGCAGCAACATCGCCACCCTAGAGGCCAGATCTGTGAAATCAGCGTCAGATAACTGGCTTACAAGGGCGTTTTGCACTTGGGCAAGTGATAGTCACTAGGGGGCGACACAGAGCTCAGATAAAGTTTAGGAGATCAATTAGGAATTCTGTGTAATGCCATTGTGGCTAATTTTTGGATGTTTCATCATGGAAATGTTTACGGAATCACTGATCCTAATAGGTAATGGATTCAGTTGCCCTTTAACCCTTAAGGACGAGGTTTTTCGCGATTTCTCGCTCTCCAACTTCAAAATCCATAACTTTTCATTTTTGTAGTGTATATTACATGTGGGCTCAGTGGTGTAGTGTATATTACATGCCGGCTCAGTATGTAGTGTACATTACATGTCGGCTCAGTGGTGTAGTGTATATTACATGTCGGCTCAGTGGTGTAGAGTATATTACATGTCGGCTCATGATTTTTAGTTATATTTGTTTGTACTATGTTTCTTTTTTGGGTAATATTCCCTGCAGACCTCCAGACATTGGGGTAAATCTCTCGTCCTCCATAATTTACATTTTCATTACATTCGTTTTCTTTATAAACGAGTTAAATTTAAACAAAGGAATTTCATTTCATTACATTTTACTGCTTTGTGGTCGACTAACAAAAAACATTTTTTGTAGACTTTCTTTCTGTTCACCGCAAATTACATATTTGCATGCATGAGGTGTTTATTGTGACCATCGAGAGGTGGCTCAGTGGTCAAGTGTTCAGTAATTTGGCTCTCACCTTTATTAACCCATTATGTATGTTGTTAGTAGCAGCAGGACTGTGATAATTAGATTTATATTCCAGGATTTTGGATTCTCCAAGTGTGCTTGGGGGTTCGTTCTCACTGCTGTGCTCTGTGCTCTCTGTGCAGCCAGTGTTAGGTATTGTCCCTGGAGAGATGTGTAATCAGACCTTTGTGTATGTTGTTAGTAGCAGCAGAACTGTGAAATATACGTTTATACTCCAAGATTGTAGCATCTCCAAGTGCACTTCTCACACTGCTGTGCTCTTTGCTCTGGACATTGGACTGCAGCCAGTGTTAGATATTGTTCCTGGAGAGATATATATTATAACTTTTGTGTATTATGTAAGTAGCAGCAGAACTGTGAAATATATATTTATTCTCCAGAATTACAGCTTCTCCTACTGCACTGGGGGAGGTGTCCTCACACTGCTGTGCTCTGTGCTCTCTTTATTAAACTGTTCATCTGATCTCTGAGTGACCGCTAATAATATCTAATCAGAATCCTGCTACAATTTCGACTCTAGGCAGAGGGAAGTTACTTTGACACAATCTAGTGTAGAGGACTAAGAGCACAGCAGTGTGAGGACACGCCCCCAATGCACTTGCAAAAGCTTGTCCTGTAGTCTTCAAGATCCCAAATCACCTTACAAGTAAAGACATCATTGTGTAGGGCACAGGATATACTTTCTATACTTCCCTTCCTATTTCTCATCAATCTCTTATTATGCAAATTAGCTCATTAATGCCTCAGGGGGCGGGGCCATGACTACTAATGCACTTGTTTTCTGCTTTCTATCACTTCTTTTTTGGAGATTTTACTCATTGCGTCTAATTTACTAAGGTCCCGCAGCCGCATTTTCATGGGGTTTTCCAACGTTTTCAGGGATCGCATCAGGGATTGCGTCGCACTCCGGCTTTCACGTGACACAAATCGGGGGGGGGGGCACAGACGAACCGACGGATTCGGACGACGCGCAGGATCTCACAAATCAATTTGTGTCGCATTCAATGCACCGGGACGAAGATGGTCAACTCCGGCGGACCTGATCGGGGAAGTGACACATGCAAGAAATCGGACGCAAGATCTACTCGAATCGCGGCAGATGGGCATTCCGGCGCACCTCGGGGACCGCGCAGGGACCAGGTAAGTAAATGTGCCCCATTATGTGAAGGGTTGATGATGAACGGAGTAAAAGCAGAAAAAGGGGCGAGTCAGTAGAGAGAAGTCAGTAGTCTGGGACACGCCCCTTCATTTGCATACAGATAATAACGGAATTTTCTATAACATGAGAGATATCTGGACATTGGCGCAGGTCTGGAAAGCGTATAACGTGTCCTGCACATTTCTGTCTTGACTTGTCGGGTGATTTGGGGCGGCGGGACACTCCCTTTAAGTGGCGCGCGAATGTCTGACATCAGGTGATTTGTCATCCTCCTTTGATGGTGCGGGCAGAGCGCTGGCGGCGGAGGACACGGACGCTGCAGTCTGCGGCGAGTCTGCGTTCCAGCCCTGATTCTCGCACGTCTCTCCGCTACTTAATGAGAAGCAAAACTCTGGTGGCTCCGGAGGGAAGAGAAAAAATGCAGAAGAGGATGAGGAATGGGCGCGCGTCCTCGGGACGCGGAGGCGGCGTCTTGGCTCGGACCAAAGTTTTCCGGCTTCCAGGAGAGAATAGTCGGAGCCCAGACGAGCTCCAGGGAGATCCCATCACTCTGCTATGTGCGGAGCCCCTCTCCAGCGCCCGCTGCACTTCCCGCTGCTTATTGTTATGTCAAGTGATGGCTCAAGGACGGATTTATCTTGTGTAACGTCTGAAAACCTCGGAGCCCCCTCCGACTGCGGTGCGGGGGAGGGGTGGCTGCCGGGTGTGCGTGCGTCTACTGCAAGGGCGGAATCCACAGCAAGACTGATACATTGTTACCACCAGAACCTTCATTACTTAATAACATTGTAACATTCTGGAAGACAGCGCCAAACCTTGTATAGTGGCCATGAGTGGTACTGCAGCACCATTCATGCACATTGACAATCTTTGGAGCTTGGTTCTGGGGTCCTTGGAGCCACCTAATAAACTTAACCCTTGGGGCACACCCTTCATAAATAGACCCCAGTGTTTGTCTTCAAATTGGGGTCTCTGGAGTCCAGGGTTAGAACCTGAGCCCATCGGAGGATTCTCAGGTGGACCAGTCTGACGCTGTCTATGACTGGTCCATCAGATGATCTGTTATACAAATATTAGTCTTGATAAACCCCTTTAAGAGCGGCCAAGTCATAATTCAGCACATCTTTGGCCAGTCTTAAAGGGGTCGTCCACTTTCAGCAAATATTTGATATGCTTTGTGTAGGGAAAAGTAATAAAATTTTTCAATATACTTTCTGTATCAATTCCTCCCAGGTTTCTAGATCTCTGCTTGCTGTCATTCTATAGGAAGCTTCTATGTTTACTTCATTGTGGGGTATTGCTCAGGTATAAGCTAGGTAGCGGTCGCAGACAGAGGGAAAGAGACAGTTCTCAGTTCAGTTCAGTGTTTATTCACACCACAAAACAAATGGAACAAAAATCCAGCATTGTCTTCATGCTTGTTTAAAACATAAACATACAGACCAGGCTTGGCCTTCTCACCCAGTAGCAGGGTCTTCACAAATAGTCCAAATTGTTGGTGTAAGTTCACACCTTGCAGAAGCTGCTGCATAGCACTTAGTCCATTTAAAGTCCAAAACAGCCAACCTGTCCTCCTAGACAGGACACGTGTTTGCTCTTGGAACAAGCTTCTCCCTCCGAGACTAGAGCTCACTCCACTCTCTTGTGCACACTTCCAGCTCAGCTTTGTTAGCTGGAACACCCTGAAAACCCGGTTTGGACCGGTGCTTGAAGTTTGGTCCGGTGCTTGATTTCAGCTTGCTGCATTACTCTGAGCAACACAAGCTGAGAGGATAATACCTCCCATCCAGCAACAAACCCCTGACTGTGTCACAGTATGTACACAGTGACTGCACCAGCAGCAGAATAGTGAGAGCAGCTCTGGGGTATAATACAGGATGTAACTCAGGATCAGTACAGGATAAGTAATGTCATGTATGTACACAGTGACTGCACCAGCAGCAGAATAGTGAGTGCAGCTCTGGGGTATAATACAGGATGTAACTCAGGATCAGTACAGGATAAGTAATGTCATGTATGTACACAGTGACTGCACCAGCAGCAGAATAGTATCAGGTAGTGTTATTAGGAGAATCCCTTGAAGCAGTGCGCTGATGCTGTGATGTGTGGTGAATAGTGAGTTGCTCCCCTTCTGTAGCCGGTCACATGGATGTTATTTCTTCCTCGCCGCGGTTCTGGTTGATGGAGTGAAGTGAACACTCAGCAGGTAGAGCGTTTATTACGAGGCTTGTCACTCAGTCGGCATGTTGCGCACACTTCTCTGGCGCTGGGCTTGGGGCTCGCTGGTAACCAGGTCCATATGGCTAATGGTTTTCGGATGAAGTCTCCGCACATGGATGATCCATCTTGGATTCTTTCCTTTCTTTCCTGGTGGACGGATTCGGCTTTGTGTCAGACGCTCTGCCGCTCCGCTGCTAATTTCTTTAGGGTATAAGATACTCGCTGAACATGTCTGTCCGCAGAGCGGAGGTGCGGCTGACTGATCGCAGGGTCTCGTGCCGCGCACACAGGACACCGGGCGCGGAGATGGATCAAGGAGTCTGATAGGGACTTATATTCATCAAAGGGAACAGACGCCAAATTTGGGTCACGGTGCAAAGGGAAGGGTCCAGTGATGTGATACATTGTATATATTATCATTCTATGCATAATAATCCTGGGGACACTATGTATGTATCAGGAAACACTATAAAATAATTAATTTGTGGAACTTATATATTATACTTATTATGCGCGGTATATTCACTGCTGGTATTTATGTGTGTTGCATATTCTTTGCTGGTATCAATATGTGTTGTATATCCACTGCCTGTGTATACTTGAGCAGTATTTTCACTGCAGCTATGTACTATATGTGTTGTATATTCATTGCTGGTCTATATATTTATATATGTATATTCACTGCTGGTATATATATGAAAAAAATACCATTATGATAAACCCGTGACACTTAATCATAGATCCAGGCACTGAAACTGTGGTAATCTTCTTATATTTGTTATCCATGGCCTCCTGCTTTCTAAAATCAACTTTTAAAATTATTCTAATGACCCAGACTGACTTTTGGGGTGTTACCAAAGCCCCCGTGTTGCATCTTCCAGCCTGTTCCCCACCTCCCCTCCTCCCTGCTCTCCCATCCCTCTCCCTCTTCCTGCCGTGATATCACATAGTGAGAGGGGTAGGCTTTCTTGTACAGTGGAACAGCCTGTGAAGCTGCAGCATAGAAGGGCTCTGGTAACATCCCCAGAGCCCTTCTGGCTCATTAGTATAATTTTAAAAGTTTATTTTTGAAGAAAGAAAGCAATGGGTAACACATATAAGAAGATTACCACAATCACAGTCCTTGGATCTATGAGTAAATGTCTGGTTTATCATGATGGATTTTGATGATAGATTTCATTTAACAATACATCTTTATATAATGCCATCATATTCCATATTCCTGTAAAGATCATGGGGTACATATACAAATAAAATACGACATAACAAAGCAATAACATTATCAGATGAAACAATAGGAATTTAGTGTACATTTAGTGCTGGTATATATTTGTGTGTGTGGAATATTCAGTGCTGGTATATATTTATGTATGTGCTATGTTCATTACTAGTATGTATTTATATGTATAGTACATTCAATGCTGGTATATAGTTTTGTATGTTGTATATTCAGTGCTTGTATATATTTATGTTTGCACTATGTTCATTGCTGGTATGTATTTCTGTGTGGTATGTTCACTGCTGGTATATATTTATTTAAACTGTAGGTTTCCTGCTGGTATATATTTATTTATACTGTACATTCATTGCTGTTATATAGTTTTGTATGTTGTATATTCACTGCTGGTATATATTTATTTATACTGTACATTCATTGCTGTTATATAGTTGTGTGTTGTATATTCACTGCTGGTATTTATTTATACTGTACATTCATTGCTGACTGTAACAACTGGCCATTGCTTGAGGACCGAGACCAAGCCTGGAATCTCCCTTGAGATACAACTATATTTGTTATCAGACTGCGTGCAGGTCCAGTGCAGGTGTTTTGGCCATCAAGTACAGAGACCAGATGCAGCTGAAGACTTATTTATCACACTGCAGGAGAAGTGTCAGGGTTTCAGACATATGAGGATCAGGAAACCGGCACGGGATTAGGATATAAGCTCAGGAACAGGCTCTGAAAATGGGTACAGAGTACAGGTTCAGGGTCCTGAATCAGGCAGAACACAAGGTTCCAGGTTCCAGATCAGGTTGTATCGGGCAGGACACAAGGTTCCAGGTTCCAGATCAGGTTGGTGATCTGGATTTCTGTATCGGGCAGGATACAAGGTTGAAGTTCTGGATCAGGTAGGATGCAAAGTTCAGCTTTTCAAGATCAGACAGAAAACAGGATAAGGTACAGGTCACACTAAGGCTCAGGGCATCAGTACGGGCTGGATACAGGTTCAGATACAGGTTCCAGTTCAGACTGGGGTTCAGGGTACTGGTACAGGCTGGATAACCGGCTCAGGTATAAGTACAGGCTTTCAGGTCCGGCAAAACAGACACAGTGGGGCACATTTACTTACCCGGCCCATTCGCAAGTTCTCCAACGATGATTTGGGTCTGCCTTGCTACACTAAAATCGTACGCCTGATATCCAGCAGGTGTCGCTGCTGCGCCGAGGTCCGCCTTCTTCTTCCGTCGGGTTGTCTGACCTGCCCGATTTCTTTCGCGTGAAAGCCGGTGCACCAAAATCCTGGGCCAATTCGGTGCAGATCGGAAATTGCCGGGAAACCCGACGAAAGTGCGCGATTCAGACCCTTAGTAAATGAGCCCCAGAAAGTCTTACAGGTCACAGGAGAAAGTATAACCAGCGCTGAGTAATCTGAGGGTCCAGTCCCTTAGCCATAGAGAACAAAATTCTATTTTATCTGCAAGTCCAGTCCGGTGAGTGTCTTGGCCACTGGTTGATAACAGAGTCCGAGCTCGGCTCTGCCTCTTCATACAGCGGATCAGTTGGTGGTTTTTGAGTGCATCTAACTGCAAACAGTGGCCGTTGCTGGAGGACAGAGACCGATCCCAGAATCTGCCCCATCTTATTTGTAGAGGAGTCGGAGGTTCATATGAGGACGGTCAGTCTTTGTGGATTTTGCTGGTGCACAATGATCTGTTGGGGAGATGCGGCTGCAGAGTGTTCTCCCCACATCCTGTGGAAGGTCTCCCTCTGCCAAATGTTATGCAGAAGGAAGAATACTGGACTGTCATTTTTTCACTTCTGAATAGTTAGAATCACCAGTTTCAGTTGCATTGCCTCCTACGATGGCGTATGCCGGGTTCTTGTGGTGGTTTTACGACTTGGCGTGGAGTTGGCGTAAAAGCGGCTGCAATCACAATTCCTTGAGGTGACCCATGAAATGAGATTATTTCAGGGATTCTACATCATAATAATTATCTCCCAATGAATCTATGCTCTCAACAATAATTGTATTGTGAGGGGTATATATTATTTAGGAGCACAGTGTGACATTATACTGTAATTGGTTATAGTATTTTAGGGGCGCAGTGTGGAGATTTTCCAGAAACGGAGAAACCTTCAAACCGCAGAGAAAATAAGTTTAATTAATTAGATCGGTCTTAGGGTGCGGTCACATGTTCAGTTTTTCAGATGCAGTTTTTGATGCCCAAACCAGGAATGGAGTAAAGTAGGAGGAGGAGCAGCGCCTTTCAATTATTTGTCTCACCCATTACCATTCCACACCTGCTTTTGGATCCAAAAACTGCATCTGAAAAACTGAACATGTGGATGCACTCCCAGTATGAGTCCCCCCAAAACAGTATACTGTGACCCACCAACAGTAGCCCCCTGCCCCACTTCTTTTTACCCCACTTCTTATACCCCCCCACTGATACCTTTTACTGCATCACCCTCGCATTCCTCGGTATGAAGACATATTCCCCCCTCTGCCTGGGGCAGGACTGTCTCTCTGGATTCGGGTCAGTTGGGACGTCTGGTTCTGTAGTCACTGACTCACTATTTAGTATATGAGACCACTCCCAGCATGTCCATCCTATGCACAAATTGCGGGTCCGACACTAGAGACATCTGCTCACCATATAAGTCCTATTCCCCTACATGAATGGAGCTGTAAGCCAAGCGTGCGCAGTGCTTGTCCTTTCTATGGGACTATGTCCTAGAGAATGACCCCCTTTCTAGTGATTGGTGGGTTTTACAGCATACGGACCCCAACAATCTATCGAATTCCACAGGATAAGGGGATAACTTTACAACTTTGTCCAAGTTTTCCAAAATTGGACAGTTTAGTTTTCGTCCACTGGAGGGAGCTCTTCCAACACATATTGGGGCTCATTTACTACGGGTCACACACTGCATTTTTGTCGGACTGTGCGCATTCTTCATAGCTAAATCATCTTGCGCAGGTATTTAATAAGTTTGTGCCCTGTCAATGTGCCACAAGATAGAGGGTGTGCTGTTGGACAATCCGACTTATTCGGACCGAGTGCCGTATGTGACTTTTAAATTGTGACGCACGTCCTATGTTAAAGATGGTGAACTCCATCAGACCTGAGCGGGGAAGCGACACATGCAGGATATCGGGTGCAGGATCTTAGTGACTCCCCGCACAGCGCATTATACCCGGACAATGCACTTACATGCACCAGGAAGAAGAAGGTGAACTCCAGGGACCTGAGCGGGGAAGCGACACATGCATGGAATATCGTGCGCACGTCTAGTGAACATCCCCCACATAGGCGCATTAATACAAATACAACGGACAATGCACTTACATGCACCCATGAAGAAGAAGGTGAACTCCAGGGACCTGAGCGGGAAGCGACACATCAGGATATCGTGCAGGATCTTAGTGCACTTCCCCACACGCATTATACCCTATGGACAAACAATGCGACTAACATAGGCGCACCAGAAAAAAGTAGAACTACCCAGGGACCTGCAAGCGTGAAAGCAGATCACTGCAAGGATATCCGATGGCAGCCGATCTTAGTGACTCCCCGCACAGCAGCATTATACCAGCCGACAATCACTTACATGCCATCAGGAAAGAATGAAGGTGTAACTCCATGGTACCTGACGATCAGCGAATGCGCACTGCCAGATATCGGGATGCAAGAGCTTAGTGACGCACCGCACAGCGCATTATACCAACATGTGACCCATTGCTTACAACTGCACCAGGAAGAAGAACGGGTAGAACTCCAGGGGACCTGAGGCGGGAAGCACGACCCTGCAGGTAATCGGGTATGCAGGATCGTAGTGAGCTCCCCGCACAGCGCATTATACACAGACAATGCACGTACACTCACAACAGGAAGTAAGAAGAGTGAACTGCCGGGCCTGAGCGGGAACGACTAACATGCGGTATCGGTGCAGCGATTAGTGACGCCCCGCACAATCGCGCATTATACAGCACAATGCCTTACATGCCCAGGAGAAGAGGGAACTTCTGGGGCACCTGATTGGGGTGACAGCTACACATGCAGGATATCGCGTGGCAGGGAATCTAGAGTGACTCCCCTGCACAGCGCACTTATACACGACATCTCACTTACAATGCACCATCGGAAGAAGAGGTGAACTCCTGGGACCTGAGTCGGGGAACGACACATGAAGGATATATCCAATCTATGGACATCCCCGCACAGCCTTATACACGGACAATGCACTTACGACTCACCAGGGACAAGATGAACTACCAGGGACCTGACTTGAGACGGACACAGCAGAATTCGCGGTCGCCAGGGTCTTAAGTGACTCTCCCGCCAGCAGCATTATACACGAACAGGCCTTGACTGCACCAGAAGTGAGAAGGTAACTCGTGGGACCTGAGTGGGGACGGACACAATGCAGGATATGGGTCGCAGGATTCTTAGTGCCTTCCCCGCTGAGCGCATTATACACTGACACATGCACTTTCTGTGAACTCCAGGGACGGGTAAGTAAATGAGCCCCAATGTGCGTAACATCATACAGATTATTGGTTCTGTTTCTCTACAATATGTGGCCACAATGTCATCACCCAGCTTTCCCAGGTTCAGATAGCTGAGCCTCCCTTTGCAAACGTTACTTTGTATCTTCAGATCATCATGAGTTTTATGATTTGTTACTTTTTACGTGTAAGATAATCTGGGTGTGATGGGCCCGCGCTCCAGGCTGCGCTGCTGTTTCCAATATGGAGGCTGCGGTGTTGCCTTGTGATGAGGCCCCCATGGCCGGATCTGCGCTGTACATCTGATCCCGCAGCTTTGTTCTACAGACTTTTTATGATGTCAGACGGAGGAAAGTGTAGCGGAAAGTTCTCCAGATCCGTGCGGCCGCTCCTCTCCTGTGCTGATGGACGGATCGGCCTCATTTACAGGATGATGGATCATAGATACAAAGTATCCAGTGATGGAACCCGCAAGATACATTGTACTGGGGGGAAGAGGAGCAATTCATGGCAAAGGATTGTGGGTAAGGTCACTCTTACTCATCACATGAGCCAAACACCATGTCCCCATGCATGTTGGTGAAAAATATGTAAATTATCTCTTGTAACAGCAGTTATTACCTATAGGTGGCGCTATAGGGCTTTA